>JAODVM010063885.1:0-17594 GCA_025400095.1 Phenganax marumi | reverse complement strand
GACAAGGGAGACAAGCTATGGCTGTTCTATGTGGTTGATAACTGTTTGCAGGACATAGTAGACACATATTTAACGTAAGGTTAAAATAGTTTCCTTCAAAACACACTAAAAATGAGAAAGATGTCCCGGTACCATAACATGTCTATGTTCAGTGAAAAGTGGGTATATTGGGAAAACGTCTTTAGACAATGAATGTTACGAATAATCTGCAATCCCAGACACTATTAGCACTTTAAAAAATTCATGAAGAGGAAGTTATTGCAGAAGAAGTTACATTGCAATTCTCTTTGAATTATTCATATATAACAAATATGTATAATTCCTGACTGTCATATATCCAAGGAGATAAATGTTTGTATGAAATGCTGTATTTCAAATCCTCTTTAAATCATTCAAATTTTATATAATGTTCGTACATTATATGGATCATAGGGATCGTTCCTTAACCTTGATGTAGACCCTTAATATCCATAAAGATGAGGCTTTTACGTAGGTAGAAATTCTTTAACTCTGATATCACAAGTTTATTACATGATACGACGTTTTATCACCGAAAAACGACTAAAATAAAAACCGTATATGGTTTTCACATGTGAAGATTATCGTCTCGTCTTTCTGATTGGACGAACGATATTTTTCACATGTGAAAAAATCGTCTCACTCGCTAGCGCTTTTTTCGTGTATGTAAACGAAATGGCGACTTTTAAGAGTGCTACCGTAAAGGAACCTATGGAAACGCCATTGAACGCTTAAAGAACAAGGGAAAGAAATAAGACAAGAAAGAAATTGTCGGTGAATATAAATTTTGAAGTACTAAGCGACAGGAATACGTTTAAACTGAAAACAAAGCGTTTTTTTCACCAATATATTCTTGAAGTTTTACTCGTCATGTTAACAATTTTCTGTATCATGTAATAAACAAATTACTTCATGGTTGGTTCGCTTGTACGATTTTTATACTGCACTCGTTGTGAAGAACTGCAAAACTCACTCGTTCGCTAATATATTCCCTCACTCGTTCGTTTGCAGTTCTTCACAACTCGTCGCACGCTCTCCCCAGCCATGACGTAATCTATATATATTCCAGACTTTGATATAGACGTTTTCTTGTTGATAAAGTACTTACCGTTTATGCATTGAGTACGATTCACACTTGCTGCTTTCAAAGTTGTGAGATTAAAATCACAAGTATTACAACTAGTTAGACCCGTTCTGTTTTTGTAAGTTCCAATAGGACATTCGTTACATGAGTTTGAAGTAGCGTTGTGAAAGAAGCCTTTATCACAATCTAAATAATGATCAAAGCACAACAAAGTTGGTAGGCTTGCAACCGTTTTCTTCACTTTGTTCTGTTTGCTGTTTTGTGTTGCTTGTTGCTTGAAATTCGTTTTCTTATTCGTTCGTTCGTTCGTTCGTTCTCGTTTGATATTTTCTGCCTTTTTTCTGCTTGGTCTCCGTTTGCTTTGTCTCTCTTTTACTAGGCAGTTTAAGCTTGAATTTTAAAAGCTTAGGCAATGGCAGAGTCGTTTTCTTGGCGGAGCTTCTTCGTTATATCAGAGAGTTTTATTTTAACATTCTGTGTCAACCACAACTAGTTTATCTTCGCCTGACTGTCTCTTCATGTTTGTTGTGAAACGGAAAGCTTAAACTCTCTCTTATTTTACTTTGTGTGCTTACGTTCTTGTGCACAGCTGAAGTACAAGCATGTCTGTTTCTTTATTATGTCTGTTTGTTTCTTTCTTGGCTTATTTGCTTGCTTGTTTGCTTGTTTGCTGGTTCGTTTACGTGTGTCGTCTTGCTAAGTATTTAGTCGACATTTAAATAGTTGCATCTTTTACCCCACAAACAATCTTTGCTCGATGTCCTTGGCTTGTCTGGGTTTGTTAATGTTCCTTTTGGACAACTGATGCAACTAAACTGCCGCTGCAACGGTTGATATTCGTCTCGCGGGCATGGATCACACGAGTTCGTTGCATTGTTGTGAAACTCACCAGGTTTACACACTAAAAATAGTGGGAGATAACTTTTTGAGTGATAGATCAATTACAAGAAGGAGAATTTTACAAGAAATTCAAAGTTCGAGATCGTCTTGAATATAGGTCTTTGAGATCGCGACGAAGTCCTAGGATGAGCAGTTAAAATAACTGACTTTGTCAAGCTTATCAATTCATTCATGTGGAAGGTTAAGAAAAAGCATATGTTTAGGAAGTACTTTGAAAGTGAAGAAGAACACTAGTAAAGTCGGAAATATTTTTAAAGTGCTAATATTTTGAAATATTCCAAGGTAATCGTAGTCGACAATATTTTCGAGAAACTAGAACCTTTGAATCGCATAACTGATGAGGTTTAGAACTCAGTTCAAACATTCGATCGCGAATTTTACTGGGACTTCACAAAGTCTTCAAGCATTAAAAGGCTTGCTTTTCAAGTCGCTCTCTGATTCTTAAACCCAGTGAATTCCACTGTCTCGTATTTGAACTGCCTGTTACTCCAAAGCTCGTCAATTACGCAACTTGAAAGTACTATTAATTCAACCTTTCCAATATACTTGTGTCTCGAAATTATCTCTGCAACTACTACTTCTGTATTAGTTTGATGTTTAAAAATGAATAATCCACCAACAGACAGTTTCCCTGCAATTTTGAAATATTTATTAAATGTTGAGGCTTATTTAACCTGCAAAGCAATCCTCTTTGCTGGTGCTTCCTTTTTGAAACGTCAATTTTCCATCTGCACATTTTTCGCAACTTTCCTTCCCAGATTCGCTTAGGTATTCATCCGTTGCACATAACCTACATTCATCGGTTCTGTTGAAGTGATAGGAGCCTGGCGGACATGCTGAAAAGCAAGAATCTCCTCATTCAAACCATTCGAAACAATTTCAATGGTTAAGGGACAGCCTGTCGAATTTGGCACAGTACAATGGGGTACAATCAAACCTGGCGTCCCTTGACCCCAATATTGCATTTTGTTTTGCAAAATTGCTGTTTTGATAAGAAGTCCCTTTGAGGAACTTGCAAACGTCGATTTTATTAAATTACGTCAAGTATATCAATTTTAAAAATTTGCGTAGCAAATGTGAAAGATGATTACACAAATTTCAATGTTATGATTTTTGGTGATATTTCTGCAAATAAGAACGACAGATTTCATCAGAAGTTGAGTCCTTTTAAAAATTTATACAGTGTTATTGTTTTGACGGTTGCAAACCCCCCATCGGAATTTGCTGTTAAAATTGCAATTTTGCAGCACAATATTGCAATTTTGGGGTTAAGGGTGAACTGGACGTTGCTATAAAACTGGGTGAAGCGTTTTCATGTGCAGCTATAGTCGTTTTTCGTGAGAGTTTTATTTAAATTAAGAGTGCACTATTCACATTTTTGACGAAAGATTTTCTGGTAGACTGGATTTCCATTAAAACGTTGAAAGATCAACTTATTGGATCTTCGAGGTCATCATCAAATTGTTAATTATTTTCCGAAAAACATTTTCTGAAAAGTCTGTTTTACCTTTGATACATTGCTTGATGCTGTTTGATCCTTCGTTAAATGTGATATGGGAATCATTACATTGTATGCATGCCGAGGTGCCCGCATTTGGTTGATATCTATTCCTCGCGCACTTTCGACATGACGAAAGATCTTTATCGAAGAATTCACCCGCCTGACATACTGCAAATGGAAATAGAAAGTTCATGTATAGATATATAGATATAAATTAATATTTCAAACTGTAATGACGGCCCGGGCTTACGGACCGAAAGCTTTGCATAGCTAGATAGATTTACGTGGTGTTTCCACAAAACATTGTTTTAGCTGTTTAATCACCATGAAAACATTAAAAGAAGTTGTGAAAATAGTGGTGTTTATTAAGATAACAGTGTTTATTATAATTTGAAGTTTTAGTTCTTTTGAACGGGTGGATTCGATGTCGAGACCGTGCAAATCTGATCTCGTATATGTATATACGTTGCCTTAATTAAAAAGCTCAGAACCTCACCCCTAATGCAATCATTATCGTTGGCAGATCCCTCCTTCTCCGTGATTGGACGATCATCATCCCAAAGCGACGAACACGGATCGCACTTTTTCTGCCCTCTGTTTTCCTGAGTCGTGTTTCGCGGACATTTTTCGCATCTCCATAAAGTCATGTTAAAATAAGAACCACGTTCGCATTCTGCCATGAATAGGAAAAAAAGGTCATTATTTATTTGTGAAATTCATCAATAACTCATGACAAAAGTGCAAAAGAACTCCACCGATAGACTATCGAAAAATTTTGATACAATTTTTTTCTGATTTATCTACTGGCTTCAGATAACTTGTTTCAGTTATTTTTCAAAGTTAGCTCATTCGATTTCTAATGACTTTTGTAAAATCATCAATAACGCCTGTAGAAAATTCAATAAAGAACATATTTTTCAACCAATATTTAGTTGCTGTCAGTTCAATTGGTTGTTACATAATTTTTTTCAATTCTTTTCTCAAAATCAGCATTTTCAAAAGACTAGTTGTGCAAATCGAGATGAAAACTTAATTTTTGGACAATTCGTTTATCGAGTGTATTTTTTGACAAACAGTTAGTACAGGAAATAGGTTCGAGAGATATTGATGAAAAAGTTACACGGGTATTTGGCAAAATATTTCTAATATAAGTTCGATTTAATTCTTATGCTTCGAGATCATGGACTATATTCTCGGTATTAGTGTTGACAATTTGCCGACTAAACTATATACGTTTATAGAAAGAAATTGAAATTAAAGAAAGTGAGATCAGTTGCTGACGTGACGAAAAAAATACCACATGTTAGAGTTTTTTCTCCCAAATTCCTTTCAAAAAACTGAGAGAAAATTTTGATGTTCTTGGCCAATCAGAAACGGAAAGAATTATGAATAATAATATAATTTTTGACTTTTCTTTAAACTTTGAGAAAAATCATGGCGCAAACCTTCTGCACAATCGGTGATGTTCGTATTAGCTTCATTTTTGTACGTCACTGTGCCGTTTGGACAATCAATGCATCGTGTCTGCCCTCTCGTTGGCTTGTAAGTGTCTTCAGGACATGCTACACAATCCCACTCGTTGAAGTTGTATATAAAGCCAGGTTCACAGTCTGTAGGGAGAGACAAGCATAAAATGTGGTTTATGATATGAGAATTACAGTGTGCCTTCAAAAAAAGCAAAACCAGATGTATGTTACCGTCGCACCCATAGAAGTGTTTCGAAAAATGTTCGTCAGTTCGTTTCCTAACTTCGATGAGTTCCTCTGAACAATTTCTTAAAGTTTTGAAAATTTCTTTAAAAAGTTCCCAACTTCCTGTTTCATTGACCAATCAAATTTCATATGTTTTGAGCAATGTAATTGGTCAATGAAACAAGAAGTTAGGAGCTTTTTAAAGAAATTTTTCAAAATTTTAAAAAATTACTCAGAGGAACTCCTCGAAATTAGAAAATGAACTGGTCAATATTTTTCGAAACACTTCTATTGGCACGACTGTAAATTGGTTTGATGAATGGCAGACTTGGATGAGCTGCATCTCCCGTAGGTAAAAAATAATCCAAAGGAAATTTGGTCATTAAAATGCGCTTTCAAAATATTTCCAGCTAAAAAAATTTGGAATTTTTTAAGTCCTGTATGCCATGTAATTTCAAAGCAATTTGAAGTGCATCAAACCAGTTTTAGATTCACGGTTATCTGAAGACGGCGCTCCGTAAGTTTTTGCTCCGCTTTGTCGGCGACGCTAAAACGAATAAACACCGTAGCTTTTATACCTTTGATGCAATCATCCACACTTATTGTCGAAGTGCTGACAGTAATCTCGTCGTTAGGACAGGCGATGCATTGTGTTTGACCAGTCCTCGGTTGATAAAAGTTCAGCTGACAACCCTCGCATTCTTTTGTTGCAAAGTTGTAAGCCGAGCCGGCGGAACAATCTGTCACAAAATATCAACAATATTACAAGTTGAAACAAATCCATTTCATGACAAGCTAGCAGAGGTCGACTAAAACACATTGGTAGAGGAACGTAGTATTTGACTCTTTTACTTTTATTTTATTTTTATTTTACAAGCTTTGTCACAATATGAATTACATATTACGATTCATATAACATAATGACTATAACACATCCTGAGCAATCGTGCATGATTTTGTTGTCGTCATGACTAAACATGACACATGCTTTAGTTTTAACTTACTTTGAATGCAGTCTTCAAGCATGTAACTGGAAGTGTTCACTGTTATTCTTTGATTTGGACAACTGATGCATTCCGTTGCACTAAAGTTTGGTTGATAAGTGTGAAGTGCACATCCCTCACATTGCTGCGTTTTGTTGTTGAAGAACATTCCTCGAGAGCAATCTATATTAACAGTAATCGTTGTTCAGTCAGTGTTGCTTGCTTGTCTGGTTTTTTTTTTGTTTGCTTGCTAGTTTCTTCTCTCTTGCAAGTTTATGCTTGTTGTGTTTGCTTGTCTTCACTTTTGCTTGCTAGCTGGCTGTTCTTTTGTTATTTGCTTGCTCGCCTACTTGTTTGCTCACTTGCTTGTTTGCTTGCTTGCTTGCTCGCCTGAATGGCTTCCCTGCTTGCTCGCTAGCGGCTGTTTTGCTTGCTTGTTCGCTCGCTCAGTTGCTCGCTTGGTTATTCGCTTGCGTGCTTGTTAGCATGTTCACTCCTTGTATCGCCTGTTCGCTCGTTTGCTTGCTCATTTGCTTGCTTATTATCTCTTTCCCGCTGCGCCTGCTACCCTTACGTGCTGATGTTCTCATAAGACAGTACAGCTAGACACACTTGCAACCCATCTATACACAGATTGGCTACAAGATACATAGCCTATCTACACCAAGATAGACGATTAGTTAAATTCGTTTCTATACTGTAGCATCATTGAAATCTACCGCCTATACATGCACAAATATTCCTGCTTGATATAAAACGAAGAGTGCACTTACTTTGTATGCAGTCGCTCGGGAATATTGAACCCTCGGACTTGGTGACTCTGTCTGCATCACATGCTGTACAGTTGAATTGTCCGAATTTTGATTGAAAGCTATTTCGAGGACACAGCTCGCAGCTTCCGCTTACAAAACTGTAAAAACTACCTTCAGGACAAGCTAGAAAAGAAACACAAAAAAAACAACATATTATCGTAGCCGTAGAAAAGATTTTTTATCACATCGGCTGGTTTGACGAAGTCAGGGCCGAAAGAACGATTTTTCACCTGGTGGGGCAAAGTACCTGCGACAAAATCTTTTTAGAGGGGCTTGAAAGTACTCTTCTCGGAATTTTAAAGTATAAAATGTTCTTTGAATATTTTAGAGTAAAATAGGAATGTTTAGGGAAAAAGCGAGGGGTACATACCCCTCACCCACCCCCGTTCCTACGGCCCTGGAAATGAATGGGTTTCCTCAATCCTCAAAAAGAGTTTCAAGTATAGTGGAGCTGTTCACTGGAATAGCCTATCCACTGAAGCTAAAAAGGCCGAGTCCATTTACTCATTTAAAAGGATCATAAAACTTACGAGATGAAACTAGCTCTTCTCCTTCCTTAATTGAAGTCTTGTTAAAGTGCTGTTTGTTTATCTTTTTTCTTGTGTATTATGTACTATAGTCCTTGTAATTAGTATAGTGGTATAGTTATGTAGTATAGTTCTAGTATGTCAATGTATATACTTGTAATTAATTTTTTAAACACGCCCCTCATGAAAATCAACTACTGTTGATGGGGCAAGCGTGGATACATAAAGTGTTATGTATGTATGTATGTACTGACTTAGCAAGAAGTTACAATTTTTAACCCAACGTTTTAGGCCAACAGTTTAATAACTTGAACACTATTTTGGTTCGGCAAAGTAAATGAAACTTAGGAAGAAACAGTAATTCAACATCCTATGTTTCCACACACTATTCCAATGTTTCCATGATACACCATATCGCTAGTCTTTTTATCTAATCTTCTAATATCATTTAAAGTATCAGAGATGAATCCGTCTTTGCTACTCACACTGAACGCAATCTTCCATCCTTCTGCTTCCCGTAGTTCTCGTGATTTCTCCAGATGGACAGGCAATACAATAGAGTTGTCTCTCGTCTGGTTGATAATAACCAATTGGACACGGTTGACAAATCTGCTCATCCTCGAGGTGTTGTTCACCTGGCGGACATGCTGTGGAAGATAATAGAAATTAATATAGAATTAAATGGTTATATATGAGTCACTAAAAGAAGAATCACAATAATCTTGCTCTGTAAAAACTGCATGTTCATGGATTTAAATGTCTATAATTGTAGAGATCCGAAATATAACGATTTATATTTGATTCGCTTAAGCCATTTTTTCATCCGCTATCTTTTGCTCTTCGCTTTGCTTTCACGTTAGTTGTATACGATGGTATACAGTAGTTTACTTCTTTTTTACCTTCTAAGCAGGATAAGAGACTATCAGCTCCTGTTTTTCCATAAGTTGTTGTCCCTTGTGGGCACTGGAGACATTTGTTGCTTTTGCTATTCGGTTGGTACGTGTCTTCGGGACAAGCATCACAGCGAGTTTCGGTCACGTTGAGAAATGTTCCTTTACGACAGGCTGTAATGAAAGGACATTGAATGACATGTTTGTTGTTGTTGTTGTTGTTGTTGTTGTTGTTGTTGTTGTTGTTGTTGTTGTTGTCGTCGTTGTTGTTGTTGTTGTTGTTGTTGTTTGTTGTTGTTTGTTGTCAACATTTTGTTTTTAGTTGTTTTCCTCTGCTTGCTGGTTTGTTTGCTTCCAAGCAAGCAATAAATTATTGAAGAAGTTTTGATGGCAAAAATAACTTACCACACTCATCGCCGTCGTTCAATAATTCAGGTCTACAACAACGAAACACTGTCGGGGGAAATCCAAAGAGTTTAGCGCAGCATGACTTTTGTAGTACACTAACGAGCGTTACATCTCCTCTAACCAATGTGCCTGAGGCGTTTAAGGACACGGAATTGCCGAGGTCCTGTCCAACATTGCCTTGAACACTAACCAAACATAGCCCTAGTTGTTTTACTTTCTCTTCTGGATTTGTGATGCTGTCATTCGCTGAAACCTGCATTAGGTTTACAGATGGATATGTTAATTATACAACGTCATGTTGTGAGACGTACGCGAGTGAATGAATGTGTTCTATGTCTCTCCGAGTGATAGTCGCACAGTTACAAGCAAAGTGAGGGAAGTAATTAGGTGAATGAATCTTTTTAAAGTATCACTCTTTGAGTGATATCCACATCATGACAAGCAAAGTAGATGTTGTGAGTGACAGTCACACCATGATAAGTAACGTAATAATTTAACGTTATGTCGTTGTGGGAAATACTCGGGTGAATGAGTGTTTTTTAGCCTATCCGAGTGATAGCTACACCATGACAAGCAAAGCAGTAGGTTACGTCATGTTTCTGTGGGGCTTACTCGGGCGGGTGAATGTTTTGTAAGTTTCTCCCATCCGAACGACTTATCGAAGTAAACTGCTAGTCACTATGATTAGGGGCTCCGTAGTGCTCGTAGGCAGACTGGACTGGGGATTAGCTTCAATAAACAAGTAAAGGCAAGTACGTATACCTGGAGTCTGATTAATTGATCTATGAAAGGTATGCCTAATTGGTCATCGATTCCTGATTGGTAAGTGGCATTGGTCAGCTTGACCTCGCCAACCTGGGAGCAAATAGCATCGGTTGTGATTAAGGACTTCAAACGCTCCAAGGTAGATCTGCTCGGTCCCTCTAGAGCTGAAATATCGATTTTGGGGTCGATGACGAATTGATGCGTAAAACGAAACGTGAAATCTCGGCAAGTCTCTTGAGGAATCGTTGCTGAAAACGTAGAGAAAAGTAAATGAAGTTCGAAAACTCGTTAATGTTGATAAACCAATTTGTCAAATCGCATTCGCTTTTTTTTCACATGCTTGGCTTTTGTACCTGATAAAATGCAGATTAGGATAAAAAATTGTCTAAAATGGCATGTTCATGAGCATTCTCTTTAAAATTTTTTCATACTAATCAGCATTCTATAGCGGCGTATTTGAAGTCATTCAAAACAGCTTGAACTCGCGTTTTAGACATTACGTAGAAGATTGCCCATAGAGTAATTGAGTAATATGATTAAAGGAGAATGTACTATATCTTGTTGTTAAAATACTTTACATAAAATGATGTATTGCAAGTCTTCTATAAATAACTCATATATTTGAATATGTACAATCCCTGACCTTGATATATCGGAACTTTGAATCAGTGAAAACGAAGTTTTGACAAAAGATGATGTGTTGCAATTCTTCCTTAAATGACTGAAATTTTAAATCATGTACAATCCCTGACCTTTATTTAGACTGTATCAATGAAGAAGACGTTTTTGCACACGAAGATACATTACAGTTCTGTTTTTCAGTGACTCAAATGCAACAAAATTTGTACTGTCCCTGACCTTGATATAGGCACCTTAAGTCAATAAATTTGAAGTTTTGGCGTGAAAAGTTGTGAATACATTATGTATTGATGGGCATGTTTTATTGATCAGTTGAGGTTAATTTTTTGACTATAACTTACTTATTTCTTGTGCTATTGTGATTGTAATTCCAGGCACAACCAGAAAAACTATGGCGATGAGAATAACCATCCTGAAATCACATAGCATAAGTGTACAGTAACACTGACAAAGTCATCTTAAGAGTTTACTTCTAAGTCAACTAGAAACTACTCAAAGACTACATTACTTCGCCAGTGTGTTTTAGTATGTCGCAGACTACTTGTCATTAGTTTGATTTTATAGATTCAACCTTGGATGGTTTCAACTTATACGCGAACATCATCACTGTTAAAAATTTGCAAATTACCTTTTTGCGTATAAGCGCATGTCTTTAACCTTTCTTCAAAATCTATTCAATATGTCGTAAGACATTTTTTGCTTACAAATTAATCGACACACAGACACACAAGGGTCAATACACAGACAAACAAACACCGAAGATGAAAAAGTAATTTCCTGAGGGAGGCGATTTATAGGACTTGGTTTTTCTTGAGTTAAAAGTTCAGTTATGTACAGAGGTCATTGAATCAATATTTATGACGCGCAATCGTGAATTCAGCTCTCGTTAGCGTAAATTCCTCAAGTAAATGAGAAGACAATTGCAAACAATAGTTTGAAGCGTTTTTGAAAAGTGGGCATTGCTGGTTAATAGCATAGTGTGGTGTGTACAACAAAGCAAATAGATCGAAATGAGTCTAATTACGAGTGGATTCCGATTTGGGTACGAAATGGATCGACAATAGGGGAGGCCACTTTTTTCTAAGCACTTAAAACTTTCTATAGCATTAATGTGTTTAATTGACCCGCCTCTCGATCATGACAATGTCATCTAGAAGCTTGCTCTTTGCGTCTAAAACCGGCTGTCGTTTTCTTGGCAAAGAGTCTAGTTCGCTTGAAGTTTTGATGTTCGGATTTCCATTTTTTTTGAAACAGTTATTTTGAGTTCTTGTTTAACACTGCTTAGTTCATCTTTGCTTTGTAATAACTGCAATTTGTAAATAACCATACGAACTTGATCTGCCCCTCTTACTTAAAGCTCCATATAATTCTCGTCGCTTTAGTTTGGAATTGTTGAAGTGCTTGCTATCACTGTCGAGGGGACTCTTTTGATTTCATCGATTTACACTATTTCACAACAATGTCATACTTTCAACAAAACAGCACTATACAGCTAGGTAGTTTTACTAATTTAGATTTGTACGGTCAAATTTCTCTACTATATAGACATCGAAGCCGAATGGACTCAACCATAATTATGATAAGTCTGTTTTAGAAAGGTGTCCGCATTATATTATACATAGTAATGAGTTAGCCGGCATCTCCCATAATCTCAAAGTGTTAATTTGTTTCATTATAGAGGTGTCCCTGCCGAGAGGATCGACAAAATCGTTTCTAGCCTTAACTATATAATTCATCTAGAATACTAATTATAAGCTTTCGCCGGCTATAATAATACAAGTCCACACCAGTGAATTATAAAGCTTTTATAACTTTGGACAGTTCCGGCTAATATTGTCATCCATGAAAGATTACTAACTTTAACCGGCAATTGCTTAACACGAAATTGCTACAAAGAATTCACTGGCGAGGTTTTCGGCTAAACTATCAAGATTTAGCCGAATAAAATAGCTGTTTGATATTGAACCTTTAGCACGTTTAGACAGTCTTTAAAGACTCTCTTTACATATGACAACGCTATCGAAAATCTAAGCATTTCAATTTTTAACTTAAAAGTTTGTCCATTTATCCTTGAGCAAATCTCAAATGGAGTTGCTATACTTTTCTCATGTATATTCCCTACCTTAAATCTAGATTTCTGCCCGTTCGCTCACCACAAATAACACGAAAACGATGTATTTACTTTGCCAAGCCTTTCAAACACAAGTTCTTTGTGATAATTCAACCATTACGAGAAATTTAAACCCAGAAAACACTGCCAAAAATCTTGTCTTTTTTCTTACAACTTTTAACCGTTAATCCATAACTTTTACTCGAGAAAATGGCGACACTCCATGCTGTTTTAACGCGAAACGAAAAGAACAGTTCATAAGATAGCTATTACTCGCTAGAAAACAAAAAGCTTTTACTCCGTGAGCATTCGCTTCCGTAAAAATACTATCAAATTAAACGAGTTGCTAAGTATTGGGCTAATAGGTATTCGGGCTCAATACGTATATGGCACGAAGCTCTTGGGGCTTGGATAAAAGAAATTCCGCTGTGTACAAAGGAATTCTTTATTTCGCAGAATCTGCGACAAGAATAGAGTCGCAATTTGTCACGTTATATATTTGTTATGTTGTTGGCAACATATCTTTATGACTCTACCACCACGAAGCCTTTTGAATGCCGAAGGAAACATCATATTCATTCAAAGCTCCGCAAAAATCAGTAATTTTCTTTCACGACTTTCTCGACGAGTTCACTTGCTTACGACGAACAAATTTTTTCTTGACAAGTTTGTCGGCAAGTTTACTTGCCGTGGGGACGACGAACAACTTTCCCTTGGCAATTTTTTTCGTGAAAGAAACATTGCTTGTCTGTGCGGAGCTTAGAACGTAATTGGCCAGCGAGAAAGCTCCGCAATCATTGAACAGTTACTGCCTTCGTCACGTGCAAATCGTTTGAATGTGTTTCTTAATACTTAGCGAGTGATTCGACCACAAAACTGTATACCATGGAAGGTCAAAACTTCAGATTTGGCAATGAAGCTAAATCTAGCGGCTTTTGCAGTTGTCTTGGGTGTCATTCTCAGTCCCCCCCGATGCGCGGTCAAATATCGCGCGGGAAATTTAAGCCGATTTGAACTGCTTTAAATAGCTACAGATTAAACATACTTCATACTTTTGAGCAATGAATCTATATTTCCCGTTCCTGGATCATTTAGAAAATAGGTAGCATGAACAGAAAATCTTTCTTTTACTTCATCGAGAGTAGAAAAAAACACGTGCCGAAAGAATGGTTCACTCCTCGCCTTTTCTTTTATAACCAATTGAAGCTGACCTTTCTTGTCATATCTTTCAGTGGATTCAACCCGTATTTACCAGAATCCTTTGCCGTGCTAGATCGTTTAAATCGACTTGAAGCAATCCAATAGTCGTTCACACTATCTGAGTTTTAGAATAGTGCCCCCAAATAATCCATTTGTATCACTAGATATTTCTTTCTCATATTTTCTGTTTTGTTGCTCGAAACAGTGTTTTCGGAAACATATAGATAAGGGGCCGGTTGTTTAAAAGTAGGTTAGCAACTAACCCAGGTTTATATTTAACCCACCGTTTTTATTGCTCCATTTGGAAGCACTGTTTGTTTTGAAACTTTGAGGCATTTAATTACTCATTAAGGGAAACATTTTGAGCAAAAAATTTTTCAAAAATTTACCTTAAACGAGTTTAAAATCGAGGTTGAAGTTGTTCATTAACCCAGGGTAAAGCTAACCCACCTATGAACAACCGACCCAAGGAAATTAAGAGTGTAATTTCACTACTTTCAATCGACAAAAGTAATATTTTACATTTTTCGGTGCGTCGCACTAATTCAAGAGGAATTATTACAATAGGGCATATTGCTTATTATCAGAATTTTATACAGTTATGGAGGGGCCAGCCCTCGTTCAATGTTTTAAGTACAAGGAAAGCAATCCTTTTGAAAAAGACAGTCTCAATGATACACGTCAAAGCAGTTTGGTTGAGACATCCGTCTAGATTTTTTGCTTAGCAAGAACTGGTTCTCTCAATTGCATTTTGGGCCAAGCCATCATCAGCTGTGCCATCTATACTAGCACGCCCGCGGTTTGCGATGCCAATTTCAGCGGTCGCTCCAACAGTGTTATATTTTACTTCATGTTGTAGTGGTTGTGCATCTTTTTGTGGCTTCTGTTTTTCCACTGGCAGTTTTTGCAATTCTTGGTTTTCCTGCACCTCATTATCGAACACAGGCAAATCATCGCTAGTTTCAGTGACTCTGCTTGATTCAGACTCCCGTCTCTGCAATGATTAAAGTGTAAAAGAATGAACAATAATTACATGCTTCACTTTATCCAACTAAAATCGTTTTTCAAAATGCTAAAAGCAGAAAGTGCCGTAAATAATACGTTAAAAAATTCGAATTCACAGCAAGAGAAACCTCAAACGCAAACTATAACACATTATATTTTACGTTAACCTAAAATACATAACTTCATATTAGGGGCCTTATTTTCTACGTCTGCGTACAGGAATCGAGATCAGGGATTGTACTTGTTTGGTAAAACAAACCATTTGCTCTTCGTCAAGAATCTCCAGCTCTCGTAAAGTTTGAGTGAACTGCGGTCTATCGTCAGGTTTTTCCAACCAGCATCTTTCCATAAGCTGGTAACTGCAGAAAAAACATGCGGTGTTTGTTGTCGAAAAGTTCTGATATTCGTGCGAAAATATTCAAAACGGCCTACGAGTTCTACGTACAATGAATCGGGACAATTCTCAGGCTGTGACATTCTAAAGCCTCTTTGAAGATATTGGAGTAGCTTACTCCCATCAGAAAGGCCTGGATAGGGTAGACGTCCTGAAATGATCAGATACTATGCATTGGATTTGCACATTCATATGTATGTATACATGTATTTGAAAAATTGGAAAGCTTTAAGTATCTGTGTAATCTAGCATTCGTGACACTTAAGGCTGCTTTCCAGTTAGGCGTTTTTGACACGCACGTAAACGCACGTAAAAGTTCATTAAGATTGTAATAAAACCTCTATTATAAACAATCGCAAGAAGAAACGTCTAGAATGTTGAATTCTAAATAACCACGGGCCTACTTATTCTTGCCTTTTTAAAAACTATAAAACTTTGAAGGAATTAACTTTTACGAGCGTGTACGTGTGTGTCAAAAACGCGTAAATGGAAAGCAGCCTTTATAGATTATTTTCTTGCTAAACGTCATTCACAGCGGCGGCATACAATAGGAGGTGGGCGTCTCTATTGCCCTGATATCGGACATACGATCACATTATTAGGTATGCACACTATTAAGCATTACAGCTTCATTTTAAATTTAATTTGAGAGTTTCCATCGGCAGTTCACTGGCTCGAGAGAATGCTTCGGCTGGCGAACTATATCGTGCAACCTTTTACACTCCTGTATTTAATGCTATTTTCCACTACGGCCGTTTTGCCCGCGCGGGCGGAGCGCACAGTTTTGAACAGGCTCTGCCGTTGGTACAGACTCTGCAGTCGGTACTTGTTCCCGCGTGCACGCCGGAAAAGTGAAAAGTAATTCAACTTTCTCCGCGTGTACGCGAGATTGAGAGTAGACAATCAACAACAAACCACGTTCAAAACTGTACGTGCGCTCCGCCCGCGCGGGCAAAACGGCCGTAGTGGAAAATTGCCTTTAGTCAGGCCAACTCACAACTTTTATTCATTACGCAACGCTAAAAATTAATGCATCCATTTACCATCCATGTATAACTCCCATAGCAGTATCCCAAACGACCACCTGTATCAACATGAAACGAAAGTTTGGAATGTTTACAGGTAATTAAATACGACTTCACATTGACTGAAGTTAAGCTCCATTTACACTACGCAAACTAACCCGGGTCGAACCCGGGTTAACTCAAATCCACATTAGTTTATTGAAGTGTAAACGCACTAAACCCAGATTAGTTTGGGCTCTGCTTCGAATGTGGATTCAAACTAACCTGGATTAAGTGTGTTTACACTGTTTAAGCTTCAAAAATCTAACCTGGGTTTGAGTTAACCCGGATTCGGCCCGGGTTAGTTTGCGCAGTGTAAATGGGGCTTTAGCTTCTAATATAAGTCCCCCCCCCCTCCCTTTTATCAAAACCGTCTTTGCTCAGAAATTCGTCCTCGCTAAGCCGTTGAGGATTACAATCTTTATTTTTACCAAATGGCGTTTCTAGATTGTTTACGCTTCGAATCACGCATCATAACTTACATATCGCTTTTAACTGTGTATATTGATGATTCGATCGCTTCAATAGCCATCCATCTTACTGGCAGGAATCCCTGTAGTCAACATCAGGAAATGTGACGTGAGCAAGGCGTTCTATTCTACATTGTAGTCTGTATTGTTTATGCTTAAAAAACTTGCTTGCATGAAAGGAAATAGCTCACCGCAGTTTCTTTGATATACAGTCCTCTTAAGTAGACGTCTTTTGCCATGCCAAAATCTGAAATTTTTGCCACTTCGTTTTCATCAAGCAAAATGTTCCTGGCTGCTAAGTCTCGATGAATAATCTATAAATGGATTCAATATTCATAGAGAAACACTTTTCTTAATCCCTATTAAAGTGCATTAACTACCTTTCGTTAGCAAGGCTTGTCATTTATGTATTAAAGTTGGTGTGTATTTCAAAAACATTTATAAAAAGGAGGGTGAGTCCTTGAAATGGCTAAGGCAAATTGATAAAAGTGATAATAAAAACAAAACGTGAATGCTAAAACACTCTTTTCTGGCAAAATATCATAAAAACTCGGTTTTCGAATCGACAAGTAACGTTTACCTGTCTTTGAGTGAGAAATATCATTCCTCTACAAATCTCAATTGCTCTCGTTAACTTCCAACGATAGTCGAGTGTCGGTTCTTTGAAATTCACGTATTCATTTGTGCTGCTTCTGTTGTTTTGCAGGTACTTGAGTAAGTTGCCGTTTTCACAGTATTCCACGACAACATAAAGGGGACCTTTGTTATAGAAGATCACAGTGGAAATATCAAGTAAGTGTTATTTAAGTTTTTTTAACTTAAGCATATAAGCCAAGTATGGTCAGAGTGGAGAACAACGAGTGCCCACATCGAAATTAGGGATTGTAGATATGCAGGGCCGCCAAGAGAATGCACTTGGCCTAGAGGAGTTGTTTTCTTCGGGGGCCTTATGATGTCACTTTTCAAGCAGTGTGATCCAGAATAGATATTGTCTGAAGCAATACGAAGCAATTTCATCGAAAGACTGAACTTTTGCCCTTTAAATATTTTCTTTGAGGTAATCGCAGGAGTCAACCCAGTCGGAGTGCAATGAGAGGGCCTCATCCTGAGAGGACCTCCTAGTTGATCAAGGT
>JAODVM010063774.1:0-17594 GCA_025400095.1 Phenganax marumi | reverse complement strand
CCCATGTCATACGAGCAACTAACAGGAATCAAATCATTCTCATCTGGCGTTGCTCCAAGCAAAATCGCATTTTCCTTTTCCATATCAGCTACATTTTCACACAGCTTTTTTGCAATTGTCTCAACTACAGGACCAACTTCACGTTCTCGCGTTTTGAAACTTACTCGGCTCATTGAAGGAATATTCATTGTTGAGAGGATCCCATTCAGGTGAGTTTCTCCAATACCTGTATGTAGACATGACAAGGCTGCCCTGGAATTTATGTCATAAGCATTCGGGCCACATTTGCCGGACTTGTGTTTCCCACTGGTTTCTATCGTGTTTTTTCTCTTACAGAACTGACATTCAATGACAAGTTGGGTTGCCAAACCGAAACGTTTTTCTGCGACAGTGTTCGCAATTGACAATGGACCTATAGTAATTAACAACGTGCTAGTTGAAGACTATTTATTATTTATTATTTCAGTGTCGACTAACAGTATATGATAGTTATCTTTTTGCGTCTTTCTCTGGCTGTGTTGTTTTTGTAATGCAAAAACGTCTATGGATATTATTTAGTCTATTTTTTACGAGGAGAGATACAGTACAATTTAGAATATCCTGCTACTATTCTGTATGTTAAATACTGCGGCAACGCACTTGAATTTGTTTGCAAAATGTTTACCTTTTGAGCAAATCTGGCAGGTTTTTAGCTCTTCGTACAAAAGGTCAATGTCGAAAATACGAGAACCGTGTGGTCTATTTTCGTTGACCTCTTTACATTCCTGTATTTTAAAAAGAAACCTTTTCAAAATAAAGAAAGTTTATTTTATATTATTTTCTTCGTTCGTACCGATGTCGACCTTGTCGCCCGCTTAACGGGAATATCGCTTTCCAGCTGAACATTCTCCGCCAAAGGATGCTTCTGCGCCCATCTTTGATATCCTTCATGAAGTCTTGCTGTATTGCTTAATTTTCTGGCAGAAACAGTCCCAAATTTTCCAGAAGGTAGTCGATTTTTAAATCTGAGTGACATTTTGTTTCAAAACTTTACCCTTGGACTTTAAATTTCCCGCGCGCACGACCCTCGCATTTCGTGTTGCCCTCGCTAGGCTTGCGAGTGGGCACGCTCCGCAATTAGTCACTAGTACCCTTAATATATAACTGTAGGGAGCCACCTTAAAGATTTTAAAATTTCTTTAGGGGTAAGTGCTGGGTGTTTCGTTTCTCAATAGATGCATTGAGTTTTGTGAACATTATTCCGACACCTAGATCCATTTTTTCTGTATAGGTATCTTTTTTCTTGGATCCTGATGGTGGATGAAACTGTGATTTTTCAATGTTTTTGATATATAGCTTTTGAAACAGGGGAAGGATAGCTGGTTTGGTTTTTAAATCTGTCATTTCTTCAGTGAGTTTCTTCAGCTTCTTCTTGCTGGGTTCACTTCGATCGCTAGGAGCTCTCACATCCGTAATGATATTTTGGGTATATGTGTGGCTTCGCTTTTTCAACCTACTAGAAGGCAGATTACATTTCTTGACCACCAAGTTGTACACGTTGCACGATTTCGTACTAGCCTGGTGTATTTTTGACCAAAGACAAGTCCCACAACAAGCACTATTTTCACCACGCGTGTTTAACACTTCTAGCGAGTACATGGCAGCTCCAATATGTTTACAGCCACCATCACGTCCTCCTTCGCACATGCATTTAGCTTTCAAAACGCTACCTTTATTTGTTCCTCTTCCTTCGAGAATAAACTAAAGGTTATAACAACTCTTCCCATCATCTGTGGTTGTTTTCATGGCCGGTCTGACTTTTCCCACATACACGTGAAGACGTTCACTGGTCAACGTTTTAGTCAATAAGGATTCAACGTATCCATCTTCGAATAGTCGATATTCATCAAAACACTTGTAGGCTGCAAGACCTTGTTTCTCGAACGATGTAGAATGTCAGATCAAAAAGTTGAATATATCGTACAAGCCAAATGGCAGCGAGTGAAGAAAATTAATCACAAGATCATTCATTTTTAGTATCATACCATCAATGAATAATTCATCTTCATTTTCTTTGCAAACTTTATCATGCACATTGTGGAACAAGGCAGTTTCATTTTACGCACAGTAGAAGCAATCTCGGCTAAAGCAGACTTGTTGTAGCTGGCTTGTACGAACATTGATGGTTTGTTTACATTTTAGGTCACGCGTCACTACACGTGCGTTTCAGAGCCCAAAAGGTCAATTTCTTTCAAAGTTTTCTTCCATGGATCGATTTATTCGCTTTCAAAATAAGAAAAATCGCGTCGCGTTGCTGAATCGCCTGCGGTGTGTCTGGACCTTTACACTGTTTGCTCGGTTTGCATCTCAGTTTGATCAACAACTTCGCGTAAGGAGCATGATGGTATAACAAACTTAACGATCACAACAACAACAACAGTCAACACTGCAACCGAAGCGATACCAACGCCAACCCAAACTGCTGGTGAAATGTCTAAAAGTAAAACAAATAAAGACTGCTAAGCTGTATTTGCAGTGAAATCATAAATGAAGCCAAGCACCTAAGCGTGAACTACATTAATAAAATGCAGTGGCTTATAGTGGACGGGCGGCAGAGAGAAGTACCCCTAGAATTTGAGACTTGCTGGACATTTTTGAAATGTTAGGGTTAACGGAAAACCTAGTCGATCACCAACTGAAAATTATAGTTTTTCGTTGATGGTATTTGCTCATTGTCGCTTTACACCTGTCAGAAAAATATGAATTCGTTCCTCCGCCTGGTGAACAGCTCCCACGACGCCACTGTTAAAATGTCAGGAAACCAATCAAAAGTCTTATCCATTTCAAAATTCGGCGATGTTTTATTGACTAACACCCATCAGCTGAGTCGTCTTGTTCGATTAGCATACAGTTAAGAAATAGATGATATTTCCGGCGTGTTTCTACAGACGTATAGAAACACGCGTGCGACTTCGGGAGAAGCGAGAGAGTAGAGTGCGTGCACACGGTTTCCATGCATATAATTTCGAGTTTCTCCCAAACAAGCACAAGTATTCCTGTAACTCTACAGAAACACAGAACTAGAGACCTCAAGGACAGTGCAAAGTTTCTGAGATCTTTACAACAATTTACCCGCTACACTCTGTTAAATCGCGGCTCATGCAAGATAGCTGCGCGTGAGTCTATGCCAGTTGCGTACCGAATTGCGATGGTGTCACGCGATCTATAAATGTAATTTGTATACTTCCGAGTAGTATTTGACTGTATACGGGCTTGCAGTTGCGGCAAAATATATCGGGATAGCAAGAAATGCCAATAATTTGTTGTCCTTGGGCCCGTTGTACGAAAGGTGGATAGCGCTATCCACCGGATTGTGATTTTTTAAAACATTCGTAAAATTTCTCATGAATCGTTACAAAACAAGATTAAGACAAATGTTAATAAACTGAAGGTCGCTAAATATATTTAGTTAGCCAATACGAAAGTTTGGCCGTTTTCTGTCCAGTTTTATGAGGGTTGAAAAATCCACTATCCAGTGGATAGCGCTATCCACCTTTCGTACAACTGGCCCCTGTATTTTAGTTCATTCAATTAAGCCAGATAATTCTACTTGTCAGGGGCTGGTTTTTCAGAGACTGGTTAACTTAATCCTGGGCTAATGCAAGTTTTAAACCAAAGGTTCTAACCACTTGTTTATGAGCTTGATATTATTGTTCTACAAGTCTTGCCCAAATCAATTCCTAGGATTGTAAATCTGCAGTTTTGAAACAAATCGACATGCAGAAGTGAAGAAACTGATTCAGCTTTTTGCTACCATTTGCAAGCAACCATCAACTGCAAACGTTTTTCACAATTGTTTGCATTTGAAAGTTGAATGTTTGCCATTTGAAATGTGTACATTTGAATGAGGAAGTAGCATGCTTTGACTGGCTATGCCCATTTTCTGCCAAAGAATGCTAATCTTTTATTCAAACATACACTTTTCTAACAGCAATCATGCAATTTTCAAATGCAAACAAACATGAAAACATGTTTGCACTTGAGGTTTGCTTACAAAGAGCAGTAAATTTCAACCCAGTGTTTACACTAAACCAGCTTTGAAGAACTGGGGCCGGTTGTGCGCTATCCATTGGATAGTGACTTTTTCAATGTTAATAAAATTGGACAAAAAATGGCAAAACTTCCATTTTGGTCGACGTTGTAAATTTGTAAATATTAAAGACTATAATCTATCGATATCAGTTGTAATTTTAAGTTGTAACAATCGCTAGAAAATTTTACAGGGCTGCAAAAAATCGCTATCCACCTTTTGAACAACTGCCCCTGACCCACAACTGGCTTAAGGAGAAAACTCCTGCCAGTAAATGGATTAAACATGACAGTGCATAGATCAGTGAACTATATATACCTACATGGAAGGCCAACTCCAGCTCAAATTTAAGTCATGCCAAACATGGCGGAAATTGAAGGCATTGCTGCATGTTGGTTTCAGTTCCCTTACCCACGCGGTCAACTTTTCTATGGGGCCGCGTCAGTACGTAAGGGGATTGAAACTGATGTGGAAGAATGCCATCAAATTACACCATGCTTGGCTTCTCTTTTTAATTACACAATTGACTGAAGTCAGCCTTCCATGTTTGTAGTTCACTGAGGTAGACTTGCTTCCAGGCTTTCTATGGAAACACATCACGTGCAAGATATTCTGTGGGGACATTGCTAACCTGTATTTCCTCAAAGGAAAATCTGGATGTATTCTTTGGCAAAAGAACAAGAATTGAGCCAGCTCCTTGATCTAAGATTTCCTTAAAACGAGCATACACAAGCTCTCCTATTTTCACAACAATGCATCGACGTGTCACAGTACCAGCGGCGACGGGGCGAGCTTCCATGTTGACAAGAGCAGATTGAGAACCTAAAATTACACAAATAGGAGCATCAAAAAAATTTCACAAGCACTCCATACTTCGCCATTCTGCAGTTGGGACTGATGTTTTGCAGCTGAGCTGGTTTAGCGTGTCTATGTGCAATGGATCATGAAACTCTGTATTCGAATGTAACCCTAACACTGCAAGTTACCAGTTACACAATTATAGCATTACAAATCCCAATTACACTCACCGTAGTGTACTCCGTGTAAATCATAATGTTGCATACGAAATGCTTTGAATTCGTGAGCCCCAGCTGCTGGAGACGTAAGAAAGGCCACTGGAATTACGACCAAGACAGTCATGCATACAGGAAAGGTTTTAAAAAGCTCCAATAAATCCAAATCTAGCATTTTTAAAACGATTTTTCGGACTAAAGTTCAAAATTTTTGAAACTATTGCAACAACCACAACGTGACCACAGACGTCACGTGCCTCGTCCAACGCCTGCACACCTTGCAAGTCAGCGAACTACTGCTTAACATAAAAAGATAGGTACGCTTCGCGTGCGACTAAGGAGAATGCGGCAGGATGCGCTCATGCGCTCAACAAGGAACCCGAAATTCAATAGTTGCACTAGATTGCTCAATTAGTAATCAAATCCAAATTATCAAAAAGAAAGTCTCCACTCAGGTAATAAGTTCGAAGGCTAGAAACGGGTACAAACGTTTTCTCTCTGCTAAAGTCAGCAGTTTCGAGACTTTCGAGTTTCGACCGAGAAGCTCATTCTACCCACTGATCAGTGATTCTATCAAATACCAATTAGGAAAACTTTTCTGCCCGTTCTTATTCTGCGGATACTCTTTCTGAGTGGAAACTAGTCTGCATTTCAGGTCTGGTTTTCGTTTTCTGGCGAGTTTACGTTTGCTTTGGAGATTTTTGAAAACTTGTAACCCTCAGAATCGTTGTGTTGCTATTGCTGCTCCGTCTATATTTTCTGTAGAGTGTTTTGCAAAGAAATTTTGTAGAAATTGGTGCGTTTGGAGCGAACTGTAGTTAATCTTAGAAATTTAGAATTGCTTGCAACAGAAATTGAACAAGTAGAACTTTGAGT
The DNA here is from genome assembly GCA_025400095.1 of Phenganax marumi. Taxonomy (NCBI): domain Eukaryota; kingdom Metazoa; phylum Cnidaria; class Anthozoa; order Malacalcyonacea; family Clavulariidae; genus Phenganax; species Phenganax marumi. The sequence continues at coordinate 11,636 of JAODVM010063774.1, read as the reverse complement.
TTGTCGTATTCCAATGAAATGAACACATTAAACCACGAAAATGTTCATGTAAATGATAAAACTTTTAGCCACAGTACATCTGTGTGTATTTTTGGGATATTTTGTACATCTTTGGTTTAAAAGAGCGGTTAAAATATACAGCACAGCAAGCTGTACTTCAATGTTCTTTCATGGTGATGAGACACACAAGTTGCATGACTTACTCCCACCAGACACAGACGAACATTCAACGTTAAAAGTAAAACTCTACGGTTCCAGAAAACTTTTATTCCAACGATGTGTAGTCTCTTTAATAACTCTAGGATATGTTAGACTTTATAGTATATTTGTTTTTAATTGTTATAGTTTCACTGGATTACATTATATATTGTGAATAGGTTAACGTTATACGCAATTCAGCCCTAGGGCTGCTATGTAATTAATTATGTTTAATAAACTTTCAACTATTTCAACTTTCAACTTCAACTTTTTATTGTGTAAGGCATTCAACTAATTCATTTTATATTATGCATTTTGGTTGTATAATAATCACATTACGCAATTCGGCTGCATAACATCATATTAAAGCAATTCAGCTGAATATCATATTATGCTAGGTTATGCAATATTTACTAGTGATATGTGATTTGGTAAAATTGACCAATTTGATATTTTACATTAATTTTGTATAATATCACATTCAATAATCTAATACAATATGATATATGGGATTCGGCGTGCAGTCGGTTACAATGCGATTCGGTAAAGTAGATTTAATAATGAATTTGATATTATACAACAATTTTGTATAATATCACATTGCTCGAATCAGTTGCCTAATACAACATGATATATATTTTTCGGTATGCAATTCGGTTGTGTTATATCACATGCGAATCGGTAAAATAGATTTAATTTTCAATTTAATACTATACATTTATTTTGTATAATATCAAATCGTGCGATGCGATCGTCTAATTAATGCGATGTAATAAATAATATTATATTGATATGATTCCGTTGTACAATATCATAACAGGGAATGCAGTTAAAAGATATCATCATGTGCAACTCGTCGGCTGAAGCAAGAAAAGCTCTGCAGTTGACCTCTGCAATTGACCTCTTGTCAATGAACATTGTCGATGAAAAAATGTATGAAAAATATATATATATGTCACTGTTTCAAGAATGATGAAGAATAGTTGGAATACCCTAACCTCGACGCCAACGACCTTGAATTTGTTGCGTTGTTCCAGCATAACATAAGAAAGCGTTTGTGACAATCCGGGCATGTTGGCATTGGTAAAGAGTAAAACTTTCGCTACGAAGACGGACAGTGCATTGTATTAAACAGCTCACAATCATTGATAAATAATTAAGCAATCAACCAAAGGAACAACTATACAATAAGACTGGGCAGAAGTATATTTTCACAATTTTTTGTTCATGTTTTCCCAAACTACTTGCGCAAGGTGACAACATGGTCAAGTATCCAAACCATATCTTCAATATCTACAGTTCTTAGTTCCATCTTTTTGCTGTGTAATTTTGTGCACAGTGGAAACATATTCATCGGAGATATGGTTTGGTTGAAACTTAACTAAAGTCTTCGTTCTATCTTTTCGAAAACTGAGTTAGTGGCAAACGGCAATATACAACCTACACTTTTCTAAAAGTCTGTGACTGGTAACGGACTTACATATCTGGTGAAGACAAATTAGGCCTATAGGCGAATAAAATTAAACAACTTAATTCAGTGTTTGCATTTCAACAAAACCACTGTGTCGCGGTACTGACTCTCAGTCACAATACGTTCATACTGGTACTTCAAATGCACACAAGGTCATGCAAAAAGATCGTTTCGAATCAACTTAGTTATTTAAATTACTTTTAGTAATTTTTTAGCATTTTTAGATGATAATGGTAATTAAAAAAATATGGTAATTACTATGGTAATTTTTTTAAATCCTGTGGAATCCTAAAGATCACTGAATGGGTTGAACAACAGTTGTTTTATCAATGCATGAGCCTTGCCTTGTTCGTACAATCGAGGCTTGAACTGATTAGTGTTGTCAGACAGATTTTCCAAAGTTATTTCATGGGCGGAATTCAGGAACAAGCCACTTCAGGCGATTCTGAGAGGTTATACGCATGCTGTTCGATGATGATTAAGTAGTGTTTGCTCGTTTTGGTACTTTTTGACACCTGGTGCGGTAATTGCCTCTGTGAAAACGAGGTCACGCCTAAAACCTTGGAGCACAGGCTATTCAGACTATTTAGTTACAATGAAAGGACAATTGTACGTGTCAATTAACGAACATTGCTGATGATTAATGCAAAATGGTCAAATGTTCTAAGAATGTCAGAAAGACTGCGACACACAGGGATTTGAAAATCAGTATTCATTTAAACGTTTTTCAAATCGACGCTATGATAAGTGCAATCATATATTAATCACATTATCTTGAATGAAAGACAATTGTACTTGTTAATGAATGCAGTATAAGTGATAACAAAATCTATATTAAAAAGCTCTAATGCAATATGATAAATGCTCCAACGGAATGTCCGAAAGATTATAACAAGCAAGGTCTTGAAAATGAAGTTGGAAAATTTTCAAATCGAAGCTTAGTTCACGAGTGTAATATATGAGTGTCCAGCAGATCGCAAAATGCTCCTTTGATATACTTCATGTCAGAACGTGGTCAGAACTCAGAAGGACAGCAACATGCAAGGGTTCAAAAATAACTATTCATACAAACGTTTTTCAAATCAAAGCTATGACAAGTGTACCCGAATGTTAATCACAGAATCTATCTTCTTTGATGGCTTCAGCATGAATGAATTTGATGAGTTGCAGATTGTCGCTCGCTATTGTTCATGCTGATCTTTCCTCTCTGCTATCTTTCATCAATATATTTCACATATAGAGCGGTAGGCTAGCCGAACTGGCTTAAAATGTTTTCAAGTGGTTAATGGTGCGACTGTTTAAACTCTTAACTAATTGACGACAGACGCAGTAATTATGTATAAGTAGATCTGTAGACGTTACTTTATAAAATATAATATTATTATACATGTGTTACGTACTTTTTATATCTGCACTTAGCCTAATTTTCAAGAAAAGAAGAACACGAGTGTGACTTAATAGATTGCATGAAAATTAAAAAAAATTCCGCCCGAGACGTTCACACACGTGAAGCGCAAGTAAATAAAAATGTTATTAGACCACGCTGTCCCCTGCCGCAAAAGCTGTTTTCCAAAAAAGCGCTAGCGTATCTTTAAAAAAAACTTCAACTTTTACCGTAAGTTATAACACAAATTATTACTGACAGTTATGTTTACAGTAAAAATACAAGTACACGCTATAAAAGGCATGATTACAAATGTACAATTTCCCGTGCGGACAAAACGACTGCAATGGAAAGAGGCATGTCATAGCAGATGCACCATGGACATTTCCAGGCTGTGGAATAAATTTTAATAAAGACAACTGAGAAAATGATCTCCAACATCATGGCTGGAAGGAGCATCATAGCATCAGTGCAATTGCAAACTTTGGTAGTGATAAATGCAAAAAATATGAAGCACTCCAACTAGCTGGAATCAAAACATTATCTGATAGAAGGACAATTGTATGTGAGAAGTATATGGAAAAGATGAAAACATCAGTCCATCCTTTGCACGCGCTATTACCAAAAGAGCTGGAACAAAACTGTCAATATGAACTTAGAGATAAAGCTGAGGAGGTGCGAGTGTATCACAACCTTAAGTTTTGTAGAACGAAAAAGGCAAGAGACTTCTTTACCTTTAAATACTATAGATCTTTTTCCACTAAACAGTTAGACACATTTATAATTTAATAGTGATATTTTAATCTTTTTAATATAAATATTGTTGTAAATAGATCTTAAAGTTTTATAGTAATTTGCGATAATTTTGTAAATACTCTATAATTCAGTACTTGTACTGCGAAAGAGCTTAATTAAACATCAATTTATTTATTTAATTATTTTAAGTTTGCAAAATTGTATATTTTTCCATCGCGCGTGGAAAGAATAACCGCTTTCTGCTCAAAAGTGGTTATTTTGTTTGCACACCATACCCAACTAGAAATATGTAAACTTTGCAGAGCTATATTTTCTGTACTTTACAACATTTCGCCACCACCAAACTTTGCAATTTTACTTAATTTAGGATGCTCTTTTAAGCTGTGATGATGGATTTCGCTCTTCTTGACAAGATCAAAACTTGGCGATAGCTGGAATTGTTTATTAATAAAACTAAACAGCGTTAATTATATTACACCATGCTTAAGAATACATGGCAGCAGTAATAGCAATCTATAGTCATGGCAACTCGTCCTGCAGTGCAAATTTTCGAAGAATTTCTCACTGAAATTTTTACAAATGCAGTCTGATTGACTTATGCTATATATAAATGCAAGTTTGTTCGCTTTACGTAGCGAGTTTAACACTCGGCCAGAACGTGGCAATTGTGCACCGTAGTACATGCGTCACTGTCCAAACAGATTTTATTATGTTCGGCGAATAAATCATAGTTTCCTCGGCAACACGGAATAAAAATAACTTTTACGATAAGCACAAATGAGAAGTTGGTGTGTTACCCCAGTTAGGATTGGAATCCTAACTCGGAGAATAGCTTTCATTGCAAGTGAATGAGGGCAGCAATGTGGGGTTTTCATATTTAAAACATCTTGAACACATTGCACCATCCCACAGAGCACTCCCTGTGGTGTAAAAGTGTTGTGAAAACTCGTTAAAAGCTCCAGTGAAAAAAAAATAAACTCACTGCATGTCAAGCAGGCCTAGTGTATAAAGGCAATCTATTTTAGGTCAACTTTCGATAATGCCATATTTAAAAAGCTTTAGCTTGTTTAATAAGACTTTGAGAACTATTCTTCTCTTTTATCAGCTTTTTAGATCTTTTAATAGTCTTTTGTTTAAGACTGTTACAGTCCGTTTCATCAGAAAAGGAAATTTTGTATAAGCTGTAAATAGTCTTACGCGTGGAGTGCAAACTCATACAAGACCCTAAAGGAAGGCTGCGGGCTATCAATGAGTTCAGAACAAGTGGATACTTCCTTTATCAACTTTGTATTTGAATTCCGATAAAGGTCACCAGTAGAAATTAAAACATTTTTGGCGGTTTGGCAGATGCGGTGTTTTGTGGGTTTTCACCGCATGGTTTTCTCACAGTCGTTGACCAGTTCGGGACGCCACCTTGGAGCCATATACGAGTCCGAAACGATGAACTCCCAACTTGAACTTAAAGTCTTGCCCAAAATTATAGCAACAGCTTTTCCAATAATTTTCGCATTTCATCGAATGTTGCGATTTTTTAAACACGCACTTCAAGTATCGCTCAATTGTTGTAAAACGCGAACATAATAGATGAAATGTGCCAAATATTTTTGGCCAGGATTGTAATTGCTTTCGCATGCAATTAGTTGTTTCATGCTAGAATTGCGCGGCCAGAACAATCAAATTGCAAGAAACCTGAGTTAATTTAAAAGGAACATGATATAAAGAAAGGATAGCATGGGGAAAGTTATTTATACTTTCTTTCAGGCAGTACCAGAATTGCGTTGTCGAGGTAGATCAAAGGCGCTTCAAACTGCCGCCAACAACGCAGTTCCGACCACGGATCAAGCAACAACCAAGGTATTGGAAGTTAAATTTATTGACAGAGGAATCCTGCAGTACCCAAAGAAAAAACCTTGAAGAACAAGAGCGACCAACCTAACTCTTCTCACACCGCGTAGTTAAATCTAACTAAAGGGGACTAAACATGAAGTTATTCCTAGGCGTTCACTTTCCAAGGAACAAACTTCGCCTGATATCCCTACATATAGTCGACCAAAAAAGGAAAACCATTACGGGGGAAAAAATATAATTAAAAACCAAGAGCTTCTGGTGCCCAGAATAACCAGCGACATAGAGAAAAATTGAATTTACAGCAATTATTCCAAATATAGCTATCTAAGCACGTCTTAAGAATTCGCCCAGATAATGCTTAATGAATCTTCTACTATTCATTTCATTTATCTGTCGACTGCCTATCACATTTTAGGCCTTGACATAGACCACAGACCGTCTCAAAAACCTTCAAACAATGTAATATTGATAATAGACGGCATTTTTGCTCAACTAGAATTAAGGTTGAAGGTATACCAGGAAATAACGAGCAGGTATACTGCATATGTATGCATATAAAAGAACTTAACAAGAGCAGTTGCAAAAATAAAAAAATGTAACTATCACAAAAGGCAATTGTTGGACGTTATCATATCAGTGCGCATCTCTAGTGCCTTCATTACCTAATACCAAACTGAACTAGATGTCTTTTACAGTCGAGACTATTGCAACTCAGCTCAAAACAAGACTTGCACTAATTTATTCGCCGCATTGAATTCGACACGTGAAAGTTAAGCGTTTGAAATTGGCCTAAAACTTGGTCAGAGGATAGAACAGAACAATTTGGCTTTCAAAGTAAATGATCTTGATGGTCTAGAAGGGAGTGGTTTGGTGCATTTGAAGCAGTAACTCAGTTATATGCATGCATGACGAAAATTTCCAGTCTCGTTCTTAAGAATGTTTTTCCGCTTTTAAAGAGAGTGCTTCAGTTCTCATATTGACTGGCGTCCTAAAGATTAATGATTTGAAAAATGCAAGAAACGTTTGGAGATGAGGTGTCTCTTGGAAACACGAAGCAAAACACAAATCCAAAATGGTCGCGTAAACAAGAATTTGTTCACTCTTCTGAACTTGCTTACTAACAAACTAATTACACACAAACCACAAAAAAAACACAGTAGATTAAGCGTTTTTGTACATATCATCACAAGAAAGTCTTATCTTGAACCATTAGCTACTTGAACGCGCATTCCTTCGCGCAATAGAAAACCTATCTGAAGTTGTTTATCAGTTGAATCTCAATAGAAAAGCACACAGACTTGAGTCGAAAAAGCTGTTATTTACATACCATATAATCTTAAGTAATACACAGAACAAAGCTTTAAACGTAAGACAGCATAATGTACAGTAAAGAACACATAAAGAGTATACTAGTACAATGGCCACAGTGACCCAAGTCAAGTTATGCTTGTGGATGCAAAGACAAAACATAGTAAACTTAAAATAGTAATATCGTTTGCTCGAGAGCACGACTTCATTTTCCCGACAGACACTTTATCACATGTAATGACAGAAGTAGAGTACTTATAAAGACGATTTGAACCGCATGCATTCAAAAGAAAAACTCAAAAAGGGAAGCTGGCGCGAAGTACTATTGACTGATAATTATTATTGCATGTTTGCTTTTGTTTCGGTTTAAAGCACAGCCTGGCAATGCGGTTGCGTCTCCGCTCATGTATCTTGTGTTTGCGGTAAAAATCGTAGTTAAAAGCATTCCTATAAAGCTACTCCAAAAGCAAAACCTTTGACTTAAACAACCACGCACTGTTCTGCAAAACGTCGATTTTTAAATTCAACTGTCGTGAAAATGGAGTCGCGACCTTTCGCAACAGTCGAAATAGTATTGTTTAAACATACAATTAGAAAAATCATTACTATTTTATACAATATTTATAATTTTGTGTAAGATTTATTGCTAAGAAAATATGATATTGTGCTATGGTGGTCGAGAGATGTAGTGACTTCTCCTTAGGAAAATAACGACCATATAGATACTAAAAACTAATTCAAGTATTTATACAACTGTGTTCATTTGTTGTTTGTAGCCAATGAAACATGTACCAATGTTTATTGGATTCTGCGAGAGATTCTGGATGTGTTACATAGAACTAATTCTGCATTGAAGGCCTTGAAATGTCGAGTTATCGAGGCAATTAAGGAAACAATTAGTTACCAAAAATGCCACTTACAAATATATTTATAAGTAAACAAACACTGTGGCACAAAACTAGCAAACTAACTAAACAATTCAAGTCATTATAATTACAAAAATAATTGAATGTGTAAAAATAACGTTAGGAGGTTTAGAATAAATACCAAAAACGTTCGCGTCGCTAGAAAATTTGCTGTGTTGTTTTCAGAGCTGGCTTCTTCTACAGGGGCGCCGTGGATTATCCCAGGGTCCGTTTCAATGTAGGTAAAGACAGGCGTTCCAGCACCGTCCTGACCTGGTAAACAACGTAATTGTATAGCATGGCCTTGTATAGCCCGGCAATACGCTTCAGAAGCACCATCGCATTCGCATTTCGCTAGTGGCTGACCATACGTTGAACTGAACAATCTGTTCTGTATTCTCTGGCATTTCTTCTCACACTTAACACCGTTGAACATTTCTCTACAATCATCTAAGAATTTACTCTGTAAAAAACGGCATGTTGGATCTCTAGTACAGTTCCAGAGTGCCAGAGTACAGCTTTGACGGCCTTTCGCCGCCGGGTTTAAACATCGCGCGACGCGAGCTTTCACGATCAAACATTCTCCATCCAATTTGCAGTCACAATCGTGCAACTCTCGCCCTCTCTTCGTGCTGTTCAGAATATCAATAGCTTCCAAGCATTCTTCAGAGCAAGGTTTTGGTGTTGGTCGTATCACATGGGTCCAGTTTTGATGACTCCTTATTGAAATTGGTTTTACGGAAATATCGCAGGCCGCTGCAAATCGTGCATAAGCAAAGCCGCACATTAGCGCATCGTCTCGGCAGTTTTGATTTGCTTTGACGCATGACTGAAGTTTCTTCGCCTTAACAACTTGAAAGAGCGCGAAAGTAACAAGTAAAATACACTTCACCATCGCGTCTTGTAGTTTCGATTGATAATGAAGATACGCAAGATCTACAATTGTTTCTATGTAACTTAATACCATGCAAGCTTTGCGGTGTAATTCAATACAGCTTGCAGCTTTATATACGTTCTACAAAACGGAAACACTCAACTTCTTAACAACTTTTAATGACTACGTGTTCTCTCACTTGAATACAATATAACATTCCAGAATGTGTTCTTGAATATTCTTGAATATTCTTGAATATTCTTGAATAGTCTTTCCGCAAACTTAAGATGGTTCCAAATCTTGCAAAAACAACACAACAATAATTGTTTGTTTGTGGTAAACTATTTTAGGCTTCAGCAAAACACTCAATCTTTATAGCATGAGTGCGGTTTTTATTGTATTTGCCACATTTTTGAATCAAATTTTTTATTTGGAAGTTATGTAGCTATAGCCCAAATTATTTGTTCTTGTTAAGTATTTATGTTTGTGAAGGTAGTGCAGGTCATGGAGATTTGAAGACTTCGATAAGGTCTTCGACTTTGTTCTATCTTCGCGATTCTGATGATGACTGCAGACTAGTCGAAACGTCGATTAATAAAATCATGAATATGTTGTTCTATCTTTTTGGTCACGTTTATACAAACCGCAACTTATACACGTTGACTTTGAACTCACATACTGAATTGGTAATCATGGTGGTGGTTCGAAAATTTCCCAGTCTTTGTACTTTTAGCTCATTTTATAAACAAACTTGTGTACAAGACTTGTGAATACGGTGAAAACATAGCGAATAGAGATATGGTTTGAAGTCTTGCTCAAAACGAAAACATACAGAACAAAGAGTCTAAGACTTTGATCAGGTCTCCAATGACCATGTGTCTTCACCGTGCACAAGTTTGCACACACAGATAAGAAAAAATATAGACTAACGTTTTGGTCAAGCCTCCAAACATCTTCAATGACTATGAATTCACCAAGCACAACTTTGCGTGGCACATGAAGAAACACGTGAGCCAAGACTTTCGTCTAGTTTCCAAACTATATCTCGAACATCTAGTCAGGTATTCACCGTGCACAAGTTTGCATTCATGTATTCACCGTGCAACAAGTCAGGTGCATAACCAGAGAGTGTATGGAACAAAGACCTTGGACGGTCAATTCTCCAAACCGCACGTCCAGTAAATTGCAATTAACGCATTTGCTTCGACGTCATTCCAACAAAAAATCGTTCAGCAAAAAAAGGTTTTTGTAGTAGATAAACCACTAGTATTGATTCTTTAATTAACTTACACGCAACGAGTTTAAATTTACCGTATTAAACAGAGAGATTATAAATAACACATGGTATTTCTCATCTCTATGGTATTAAAAACATTCGCTCACGAATCTACCAGAGCCCTCCATTCCGTATGGAGGGCTCTGGAATCTACCATTTTCAGAAAGATGGCGGCTTGTTGATAATACCAGAATTGTTTGCAGTCTAAAGTAATTTAAAGTTTGCCAGAAAAATATCAAAGTAAAGACGTTTTCAGCTTGGCAAACTACAGCTGTCTTCAAATCGATGTCATCAGAGTTCGTAGCTCTCAAACAAGCGATTTTTCGAATTCCTTTTATAACACACAAAGTTCCTCAGATGTAAAAATTTCCTCTAACTGCCATATGGAAATATCCATAGAAATATCCAACATTCGAGAAGTGTCGAGCATTGGTGTCAAGATAATTTCGGTGTACATAGTACATAGCTTATTTGGTGCCCAAATGGTCAGTGCCGAGTAGAAGATTTTTCAAATTTGGAAGTCTTCATTGTTAAAAATAGCATTTCTGAGGTTTCTCCAATTCTTTAATTGGATAAATTTAGATACTTCGTTAAAAATCTTTGATCATGAAATTTCTCAAAAAATCCTTAGAACTTTCAAGTCCAATCTTTAAAACTTTCCAAAATTCCTGTTTCTGAGGATAAATCCTTAAAAGGGAGAGCATTTGCTTATTGGATTAGAGGCTCTGGATTAGAGTTACTGGATTACGATCAAGATTGTCCATAAATTATCATTTGTGCATGTAGTTGCATTTGACCAAGGTTACTCAAGAGCACTCAAGAGTCATTTAAAATGAATTCAGAGGTTAGACCCCTTACGTAGCCCTGGGCGGCTGCAATTTTTAGAACTACAATATAGAGTAAGTTTGCAAAAGATTTCCTTATTTAATTAACCAACTTCGGCAATTAACTTGCGGTAATGATTTCCTTTTACAATAAAATTATACTTGTAATGTTAAAATTAGAAGTAGTTGAAAAAGATTTCTTTCCGACTATTGCTGGTTCTTTTATGTTTAACAATTTTCAAATGTTCGTGATTATACGATTTCAAGTGGGCAGTAACTTGTAACCATAACACAATGAATTTGAAGTCGACAATGAACCACAAATAGTAATCGAACAGAATTTGAAATACAGTTGTTTATAAATATGTATAAATGCTTGATCATACAAATAAGGGGGTTATAGCATATCGTTTTGATTGAAAACGCTGCATTTCATATGATTTCACCGAACGTTTAGCCTAATCTGTAAGGTAACAACCCATGAATTCAACTACGATTTCTCAAGCATAAATTTTACGCTATTTCGACCTGTTTTAGAAACGCTTACGTATCAAATGCTCATTAAAGATCTAATACGGAGATTCGGCCACATTTCGCCTAGTTTTTACCTTGCCAGTTCATGTTGATGCAAAGCTTTGCAGAAATGCTTTTACGAGGTAAATGTGGGACATGCTGGGTTTGTCGCGAAACTCGCTGCGATGTAAGTTTCGCTAATTGCTGCTTCTGAATTCAGTACTCAATTATTTCAACGCGGGACTGTAATTTTTCAACATATATTTCTTTGTACAAATA
>JAODVM010063663.1:5450-17595 GCA_025400095.1 Phenganax marumi | reverse complement strand
ATATGCACAATACGCAAGTATGGGGAAGTGTACAAATATGATGTAATGATCAAGTTTTCAAAATTATAGGTGGATTACTAGTCTTGTGCAAGTGAGAATAATAAAAGTGCTGTAACAGCAAGTGTTAACCTTGGTGCAAACGACAATTATAGGAAAGCCAAGATTATCTGTGAGAACATTTGGATCTAAAGGTAAAACTACATCTTCTTCTTCCCCGCCAATCTTTCTCTTGTCATCTCCTTGTTCAGGGTCAACATATTCTTGAAACTGTTTTGTTACTGAAAATAACACTCACAGTTCAAGAACGCTGTGACTTTAAGATTTCATGTATACACACTTCATTTTACAACCATTCATGTTTTGTTACTCTGTGGCATTTTTCATGTAAGATTCTATAAGTTAAAATTATTTTCTCAAGGTCAGGGATTATACATGGTATTAATATTGGAGTCATTTTATACGACTCAAATATTAAAGTACGAAACAATCCCTGACCTGGATATAGGCAATTCATTAAGAACAAGCCTTAGCTGCATAACATTTAGCATCTAGTAAGTTGCAGCTGAGTACATGCCAGTAGAAATTAATGCTTTTTAATATGGTGCATACTTACTGTAGTGTTCCATTTCATTTAATTCTTTTGGTGACAAATTTAAAGAATGTATATGTTCTCTTAATACATGAACCCATGTGTTTAAAGTGTCCATAATTGTCCAAGGTCTCGACATGTCAATTATGAGAACAACTGTGACATCTTTAGCAGATTTTTTTGTTATTGGATACTTTAGGAGATTCTTATATCGAACATCGCCATCCATTATCCATACATTTAGCCTTGTACTGTCTAAAGATAAGTAGTGAAAACCTCACTAAGCTGGTACATCGCATCTACGTGAGTAACAAGAGACCTTGCCATATAGTTTTGTCAAAAAAATGTACAAATATACCATCTCGTTCTTCATCATAAACATTGATGTAGCTGTACTCCATCGCATGACCCTTTTTGACTTCAGCAACCCCCGTTTGCATTTTGACAATAAGACTTGTTTTGCCCGTGCCATCGTTACCTATACAAGATGGTTAAGAACAAGCACTCACCAGGAAAAATTAATAACGAGCACATTATAAACGCATGATTACAGTAAGTTTGTATTTGCATAGAACTGCATCACAGCAATGCTTTTTTTATAAAACCAATACAATAAAATAGCCAAGATACGTTTGGACTGATTTGACATTCACGTTGTGACAGAAGTATATAATTGCATTTCTAAGATGTTTGATGTCCTTTAAAAGGTTTGCAAGTGTCACCACATAAACAAAAACATGACGACTAACAAGCGAGTTTTGGGATTGCGATTTCTTAGTCTCTTGAGATGTAAAACTGTACGCAAAACTAGAATGTCATAAATAATTCAATACAAGTACGAGATGTTTCATGAATATCTCGCATTTATTTCAAATCTACTTTAGGGTATAGATGCGTTTGAAATAAATTCGACGTTATATAAAAGTCTTGTCTTCTGACTAAAGCGTTCAATCTCGCAAAGCTTGGCAACGTAAAATTAGCTTCGTATAATATACCTAATAAGACAACAGACTTATTTGAAGGCAATTTTCTAGAAGCAGACGAAGAAACATCGTTCAAAATAGCCGACCTAAAATTACAAAAAATCAGGGAAGCGTTACACGATAAGGCACTTCTTAGAGAATATTAAAAATGCTTTTAAAAGTACCATAGGTCTTCTTCTTCCTCGTTTTGTTTGTTGTTTTTTCGACCTTCTACATTCTCCGAATCCGCCATTTTGTATTATTTGATCGGCCGACTTCGCCCTTCGACCGCGCGCAGGTTTGAGGGAAGTAGACACTAGTTTCCGGAGCATTCCGATAATATTCCGACAGTAGATTCGGAAAGAGCGGGAAATTTAAAAGATAGCGAATTCTTCATGTTCAAGTTTTTTTGAAGATGCAAAATTTAGCGAGCCATTCTCCAAAGATTTTGATGGTACTCAAGAATTTTCCGCATGCAAGATGTCTGATTTTTGATGAAAGATTATTTTGCTACATTCCATACAGGATTTTATATCATTATTTTCAATATTTTCGATTACTTTATGTGGCAAGTCTTTTAATATCATTTGTGTATTCTTTGTGTTGGGTTAACGTACACGGTCTTGAATAACTTTTAAGTTTGAAATATACAAAGTGGCGAAGTTGCTGAGTCAAGCTGGTTCTGTAGCCTGCATATTGCAGGTCTCAGCTGTCTCAGCATAATTCACGTTATCCCGGGGTGAGGGGGAATTTTTGATCAGCCTTCAAACACCTTATATTGAATGACGTCATTTTATTAAACATGAAAAAGAAAACACAGGTCAATATATTTCAAAAAAATGTACAGCGTTTTATTGTCATTGTTTTGTACAGCGCCTACGTAACATCTAACCTGACTGTGTGTACACTTCAGCAATGGCAACCTGAACAAGAACATTGTCATTAAACCATAAATTTGTCATGAAACCATGCTGACATTACTCCGTACTGTCTGTGGTAGCCAAATAAGTTACTTAATATTCTGATTAAAGTTAACTTCTCAGGAAAACATCAAGTCAAATTTTTGTCTTTGCACATTACAATACTTTATTCAAGAACATAGCGTCTAGTCCTTGATTTTTGATTCGCTATGTCTGCACTCGTACTGCAGTTTAAGATATTTGTATATGCTAGGGCAATCAGTTTTATCGAAAAAAATTGTGGACGCCGAAATTTCGCATGCGTTCTCATCTTGACATTGGTTTCGAACTTTTGTCATCGTGTTAGCTTCATCTTGTGGGCACATGGCATCCGTCTTCAGTCCCCGTGCAACAGCATCATTTGTGCACGTGTGACTGTCCTCCCGGCCCCAGAATACCGCCTTGATGTCAATCAAGTGGTATTTGTCGCACTCCAGCCATTCTTTTTCACCTTCACATGTTATCGTCGCCTTGATGTCAGCATTCTGAGAAAAAAAAAGTGATGGAGTCAGATGGCATCTGTGATTATGTGACCCATAGTTCTCTATTTCATGTTTTTTTGCTTAGTTGTACTCAAGAAGACTAATTTCAATTAGCCTTTCTCACGACGGCATTTTTGGGGTAGCTACTATCTGAGATTGTAATCAATAAATTTAGGTTTTGTATTGTCATTGTTCTAAATAAAACCTTTATAAATTAATTTACAGTTCAACGGTTTTCGAACAGCTTAGATTTTTCTGATTTTGACATATTTTTTTCACGAAAAGTACCCCAAAAATGGCGTCGTGAGAAAGGCTAATTGCACTCCGCGGCACAATGGAATCCTGACCTACAGTACAGCCCCATCTTTAATCTTTACTTCGATATTACCGTTACTTTTTGTTTCACTAAAACATTTTT
This sequence comes from Phenganax marumi, assembly GCA_025400095.1. NCBI lineage: Eukaryota > Metazoa > Cnidaria > Anthozoa > Malacalcyonacea > Clavulariidae > Phenganax > Phenganax marumi. The sequence continues at coordinate 14,185 of JAODVM010063663.1, read as the reverse complement.
CGTAAAGCTTCCGTATTAAATTTTAGCCCGCTTCTTATGACGGTCACTATTCTTAGCTAAATAGATGGTTAAATATCTGAAAGTTTGTGTTGTTGATACAATATTTATAGCTTAATCCATGAAGATAAAGTTGTAGTATAAACAGATAAATTGTACTTCTTTTTTGAATGGTTCGGATATTATATGTAGAAGTTTAATGAAACTCGAAAAGAAACTTTAGGAACTCTAATATTAATTATTATGCCAAGTACATGCTTTCTATCCGTACTTTAGGTTTTCCTGGGATGCCAGATCTTGCAAATGCTTGGGCAGAACCTGTGCTCCCAAAACCGCTTCCAAATAAGGCTGCTGCTTGTTGTGCTCCATTGTTCCCAGTCTCCGCTCCGTTGTTGATGAAGAAGCCAAGAGGTAAGTGTTCATTCCAATAGTAGTCTTCTATACTATCACGACGTTTGATCACATGTGGGCGTTGGCTTTCCTTTCCTGGACTGCAGAACTATAAAACGACGGTCTTTCACAGTCGAGTTCAGCTTACTTTTCACTGAAATATTCGGAACTTTGTTGCTAACTTCGCAAGTTCGTTTCTAAGTTCAACTGTTCATGATGAAATTCAGAAACAGGATTGTATGATTGTGTTCTGAGCATTTGATGGACTGCTTATGTAGGCAAGCAAACAGAGGCTTTGTTTACAAACCTGTTTCTGAATCCGTTACAAACTTGCGAAGTTCACAACGACGTTCCGAATAGCTAGTGTCAGTGAACAGTGAGCAGAAATTGACTGTAATAACGGCTACGCTGTTGGTCGAGAGCATAGAAAATCCCTTCTTTCAAAAGCGATTAAATTTGGCGAGCGATTTAGTCCGTGAACAAGAGATTCTGCTTATCATTGACTACCGACAATGAAAACAAACCATCACTGATGATTAACGATAATATGAAGACTAGGAGCCGGTTGTTCGAAAGTTGGAAAGCGCTATCCATTGGGTAGTGAATTTTTCAACGTTCATAAAATTGGACAAAAAATGTTGAAACTTCCATTTTGGTCAGTGATATAAATATTAGAGACTTCACTCTATCGATATAAGTCGTAAGTTTATGTTGTAACGGACTACTTTTGTATACATAAGAAAATTAAGGTTTACGGAGAGATTTATTACTTACCGCAATATAAAACGTGCCATAAAAGATAAAAAGGCCGGCAACGATTCTCGGTAACTGCATTACCTAAAATCAAAAAGATCATATTAAAAATATTATTGAATCAATTTCACTGTAATATACTAACTTTCCAGGTGGTCACAGAACGTTTCATTAATCTGTTTACACATACAGTACATTCGGAGATTAGGAGTTTGCAAATTCACTTTTTTGCCTTTTTTGCGCGCAGAATTCAATGCATATGAACCGAAATTAAATATCAAATACTCGATATTCTTCTATTAATTGCAAGTTTGCTGACAGAACATGCTTTCCTGTGCTTATTCATGTGTATTCATGTGTATTCATGTATATCAACGTCGTCACGCCCAGTGCTCCGGTTTGAAGTAAAAAATACAGATGCTTTGTAAAAACAGCTAAATCTGTCTTTCGTTCTGACATTCCGAAAGTAACATACATTGTTGTATAACGCTCATTCTCCACGAGTAGTCCTTACAGAAGCGTTATTCTTTGTTAAGTTATATTAAACTAACTTGTCTAACAGGTCATATACACAACCAATTATTATATTCGTACTAGAAAACGTATTTCAAAGGAAATAGCATGAAATCCTCTTACCTGACTCTATTTTTTCTTCAAACGTTTATATACCTATACTTTCTTACGAAAATCCTCTAGAATAACTGTGCTTCGTAGGGAAGTTTCCACAGAGGGCTCGTAAGATCATTAACTCGTAAGAGCATTGCGTCATAAGAACACTCGTCAGGTTGTCAAGACCACCGAATCGTGATCGTTCAACCGTGAAGATTTTGGGAACTTTTTAAGGGCCTGTTCATATGGGCCAAAGTTATCCCGGTTAGCGAGGAAACTTTTCGGCAAGTTGGCAAGCGAGATCTCGCCTTCATAACGAATGGTACGAAAAATTGGATTGCGTTCACATGAGACGAAAAGTTATCCCGCTTACCGAGATCTCGATTACCGGGATAAAATTCTCCCCGTATGAACGCAATTTCCCGCCTGCCGGGATTATTTTCTGTTTAGTCAGCAACTTTTCAATTTGTTTTTAACGCCACAGCCGAAAACTTTCCCCGGTAAGCGGGACAACATTTCGCCATATGAACAGCACAACACTATGTGGCTGGTCGAAAAGTTTCCTCACTACCGGGATAACTTTGGCCCATATGAACAGGCCCTAAATATTGAGGCAAACTTTTTTTTTGAGTTAAATCCATCATCACAGCTGAAAAGAGTATCTTAATTAACTTTAGTAAAATTGCAAACTGTGGTTGCAAAATATTGTCCAATTTTGGAAAATATGGTCCTGCGAAGTTTGCAAATTTTGTATATTTTTGTACTACTTGCGGAAATTGCTATCAGTTTTGAGCCGAATGTGGTAGCATTTCCTCACGTAATACAAAAATATACAAAATTAGTAAACTTTGCAGAGCTATATTCTCCGCATATTTCAACATTTCGCAACTGCAAACATTGCATTTTTACTAAATCTATATTTACTCTTTTTTAGCTGTGGTAATGGATTCTTTACATTTTCTTTAATTCAAAATTTTGTTTATAACGCAAATTGTTCATTGTTCAAGGCTATGTCCCGCAGCCGCACAGACGAATATTTTTTCCTTGAGAAAATTGCTATTTTGAATTTATTTGCCAATTTTAGCGCACGAATACAGGCGACCATCGGCGGCACTCGAACGTTGGGACAAAATGTGAGAGAAGTATTGTCTCATACTTTGGCGAACTTTTTTCAGAAAAATTGTTTCAAAGACGTTTCTAGCCATGACTTTGTGCGCGCCTCAGCTTGTCGCTTGACACGGAGCCTTCCTGTAAGCTAGTCATGTTAGCTTTTCAGCAAGATAATTCGCTCGTGGGTACGGTTGTCGAGAAAAACTTGTCATGTTAATGCGTAGTACGTGCTTCGCATCGGTACTTGTGAATTGTTATTAAGCATACCATGAAGTATATGAATGCCTCTCGTCGAAGTGGACATTCTTGGGACCAAGTCTATTTACCCCTTAAGGCTGGCTTTCATATGACATAATTCGTCATATTTTGTCGTAATTCACGTGTCGTAATTCGTTGTAATTCGTTGTTATGCTAAATCTGACATATGAAAACCGAAATCATAATTATCATATTTTTTTGTTTTTCACGACAATTGCGTTGTTCTTGCGACAGTGGTATTTTTATGAAAACCGGAATATGGCGGAATTGCGACGAAATGCGACAATTCCGACAAAACAGGACAACAATGTTCTAATCTCCTTGCCTCCATTGCAAACTCGCAAAGCATGGATTACAAAAGTGACGAACAGTCGTGAAGAAGCATTTATGGACATCATACAAGAATTTCCAACGATTTATAGCCGGTCGTCCAAATCTTAAACATATATAAATGCAGTAATTTTAGCAGTTTTTCGGCTGAAAAAGTATTCCCGATCGTATTCTCATATGAAATTGGCTTTGTTGTTGCCGCATCTGAAATACTTTTCTAACCTAAAAGTTTAATTCTTTGTATTTTCTAAGTTAAATGCCTTTTCTTTTCAATTAAACGCGATAGCAGCACGAATAACTTCTCACGGCTAGATGTCATTTTAGAGAGTGTTTACCGGCAAAACATTAACATATTACGACCAAATGCGTTGAATACGGCTCAGTGGTGTAGGCTGGTTTTCATATGACATAATTCGTCATATTTCGTCGTAATTCACGTGTCGTAATTCGTTGTACCTCCCTAATCAAAACTGAGAACTCTTCCTGCATCACAACAAAAAGTCACATGTCGTAATAGGATTTTTCGGAGCGCGTCAATGCGTGGTTCACTGACTCTAAGAACAGAACATGATAAAGGATTAAACTCAGATTTTCAATTCTAATAACAGCATGCATGTTTTTATTTGTTTTCTGATTCTATTTACGTGCGTCTTATACACTGATATAGCTAAAACTTTTTTATTAGTTTCAAGTATCAAATTATATGTAGGTCACTTGTACGTCTATATGTGTAGTATATTTACATATGTAATACAAAATAAATAGCAATGACTAGAAACACACAAGTTCCTCACTTATTACACATTTTGCTCTTTTTGTTGACCAGTGCATGACTGGTCGATCATTTCAATTTATACGCAAAATGAAGAATGATCTATCTATTCATGGAATAGAGTATATCACTTTAAAGGTCCATTGTTCGAAAGCTGGACAGCGCTATCCACAGAACAGTGATTTTCTATAGCTTTCGCAAACTTTTCTATTAATCGTTATATCATAAACTTATGATTGATATCGCGAGACCAAAGTCTCTAGCTAATATTTAAATCGCTGAACAAAATGGAGGTTTCAGCATTCTTTGTCCAATTTTTTGAACGTTAAAAAATTCAATATCCAATGGATAGCATTATCCAACTTTCGAACAAGCGGCCCAAGGGCCAGTAGGGCAAAGCTGGGTTGGCGTAAACAAAACGTTAACCTGTCTTTCTTATTTTCTTTATTTCTGGATGTCTATATGCTCCAAAATTTTGCAAATTAAGATTTCTCTAGATCCAGACAAGTTTTATAGGAAAATATTTCCAAGTTTATAAACAAGCAGATAGAAAGTTTGCTTCAAACTTTCAATTAATGTAGGGTTATCGTGAGGCCTCTATTCTATGCGTTATTCATAATATCAGAAAGACTGATAGGTACCATGCAAAGTCCATAATTTTGAGCATAATGTGCCGATGTAAGATTATTTTTTTATTTGCAGTTTAGATTTGACGTATAATCATTATACTATATTATGTTATCTTACATTCAAATATCTGAAGTAAGTTTAACGCATTGCGCAAAAAAAGTATAAAAAATTTTTAAAAATTGATTAACGCACACATCATCTTAGCTGCGGAGAAAGACTTTACCAATTTAATTGTTCCAACTGCAAAAAAAATCGGCTTACACGCACCGTTATTAGACAGGAAGATTTTTATCGCTATATTTTTACAAGGTAATCCTAAATTACGTATTATAATTTGCGTATATAAAAGTTTGTCTGAGTAAGTTTTTTAGTTGATAAACCTGATCCAGCTCGTTTAGTTTTCCGTTGAAGTCAGTGAATAAGAAGTCAGAATAGACATACGTCAAAGCGTGAACAAGACAAGCAAGTGTGGTTTCTGTGTTTTTAGTCAATTACAAGGTAATTATATGAAAAGAAACTGTACAGAAACTAACTTTAAAAATAGATTAAAGGACGTCCATTGAAGAAAGTTTGATGGACAAAATTACAAATATTAGCATCAAAAACTTTTCTACAAGCAACAGTAGTCAGTCATGAAGTCAAAAAAAATTTTCAGGTTGGACAAAAAGTGCGAGGAAAAACAAGGAGAATGATTTCAATAAACTCGAATGCGAAAAGCGTCTTCATAGTGGCATGCATGCTTCTGAAATGATTTATCAATTCTTTCTCTATTCCATCGCCTACACCCATAGAGAACCCTGGGTACACTTTTGTGCGTCACTCGCTTCCGAGATGAGATCAATCAATATAAAATGTCGTTATGCTAAACTGGAAATGAGGCAATAAGTTATCTAACTATAGTTCGTTGCGAGAAAAGCCAGTTTTATTGCTTAATTCAAGCTATTTCAGTGTTTTTTGAACTTGAATCTAAATAATTATATTCTATCTTGCAGTAACTATTTTGTGCATGATTGAAGTAATTTTTACGGTACGGACATATATAAGCGTACCTATAGTCTGTACTCTTTTGGTGATCTACGTACACAAATAGCAAAGAATGATAATGAACATAACAATAGCAAATGTAGTATGGTTGTAGCTCGTCTACTGTATGGTATATGAAAAACAATCTGTAACGGATTCTTTTACGAATAAAGAAGAACCACGTTGTAATCTATGCTTGCAAATATTCTGCTGTAATTCATAAATTTCGAAAAGAAAAGCCAAAGTTAAGCAAACAAAGACCAGCTGAAAGCTAAGGACTTGCATCACATGAACTTATAAACTGTGAAATAATATGAATTAGTTGACATTGCTCGTATATACACAGTTTTCATCAAAAACGAATTTTGCAGCTTGAACTTTGGTGTTGGTAAGGTTAAAGACTATAAAAAAACACAAATGTGATTGTGCGTTAAGCAAAACTTTCTGATTTCTGACTGATGAAATTGAAGTTTTGTGCGTGTTGCCTGCAAGTTTATGCTTTTAATGAGCATATCAACAAATATGTGACAGACAGTGTTGACTTGAGTGCAGACTAACACCTATCTTTCTTGTCGATAGAAATTGCGAAAGCAATCATGTATTTGGAGTCCGCAGCAATGATCTTTCTGGTCTGGGTCGTGTGGTATATTGTAACCATTTTTATTGAAAGAAGAAAAATGCCTCCAGGTCCATTCCCTTGGCCGCTGATTGGTAATCTGCCGCAGATGGAAGCTGATCCTATCAATCCATTCAAGAAACTGGTCGAGAAGTACGGTGAGATTGTCTCCTTGTCCTTTCCTCTGAGGCGTTGCGTGTTGATAAACAACGCCAAGCTTGCACGAGAAGCAAGGCTGACCAGAAAAGACGACCTTGCTGGCAAGCTACGAAGCACAATGTACCCGGGCGATGTCATCTTCGGAGAACGTGACGTCATATGTTCAGACTACGGTCCCGGACATGTATTTCGCAAGAAGATCCTTACGTCGGGACTGCACGTGTTTGGAGCAGGCATCGAGCAAGCGGAAGAACGCATTGGAAATGCCGTGCAGAACTTGGTGAATCAAATCAAAGCACTAGACGGACAGTCTTTCTCACCCAAAACACTCATTACTCAGGCAATAGTCTGCCAAATTTGGGAATGGGTGACTGCGAAGAAACTTTCGCAGAGTCATCCAACTGTGAAAAAGCTGACAGACTTCAATGATAAGATCTCTACACTCTGGGCTCAATTCACGCCAGCGCAATTGATTCCCGGTGTTTCACATCTTCCCACGACTTTCAACCGCGAGTTGAGTGATGTCGTTCGCACCAGAGATGAGATATTTGGTCCGGAATTGAAATATCACCGAGAAACCTACAGTCCAGGTGTCACTCGAGATCTCACGGATGGATTTCTCGCAGCATTCGAAAAAGAAATTGCAAAAGAAAAAAGAAAAGATATTGGATCGATTGAAGACATTCAAGGGTTGATGGTTGATATAGTGTACGCAGGCTCAGACACGAGTTCGTCAGTACTTGTTTGGTTTATACTATATATAGTATTACACCCAGATGTCCAAGAGAACATTCAGATAGAAATCGACAAGATGGTACCAAAAGATCGTCTGCCACGTTGGCAAGATGTGAAGCATCTACCGTATCTAAAAGCCAGCATCTGTGAAGTATTGCGTCTATCGCGTGTTCTACCAGTATACGGCTCCAACGCTATTCGCGATACTGTAATTGGTGGATACCATATCCCTAAAGATACATATGTTGCCCTTCATATCAATAACATTCACTTTGACGAGAAAGAATGGCCTGAACCCCACAGGTTCAAACCCGAGAGGTTTTTGAATGCTAAGGGAGAGTTTGTAGGTTGGACATCAAAACATGGCTTCATTCCATTTGGTCTCGGCCGCAGAGATTGCCCCGGACAACCTCTGGCTAGAATAATGATGTGTCTCTTCGCCTCAGCATTGCTACAAAACTTCACCATAGAAGTACCAGACGGAGAAGAAAAACCAGAAATATTGCCATCAGATCCAAAACTTGTACTGCTACCAAAAGATTTCACTATTGCGGCTAGAAAGAGGATGTAGTCTCGAGCTACGTCCTGGCCTGGATAATTGCCACTGAGCTATAACTTACCTCAGCTCCAGACGTGCGATTATCGCGAGCTACTTATCGCTCACTAGCAATCGAAATCCCAGAGCGACATACGCAGATTTAACTGCAAATTTAAGAAAAACTTTACTACATTTAAAAATGTTCATTGTAGCATTTGTATTGAATGTGTATAACTGTATTGTGAGGCAAAAAGAAACAAAATATTAACTGTAATGTTATAGATGCATCTAATGCGGTAATATTTATTTATAGAGTTTGGCTAGATTGCATGTACTCTAAAAATGTAAAACATATGTTTCGCGATAAATTCTGCCAACAATGCAACTGTATAAATTGCTCCACATGGAATAGTACTGAAACAATATATTTTCCAAAATTCTAGTAACTTGAAACCCATTGAAAAGGTACCTCACCTTTGCTGGTCTTGGTGAGGATTGCTAGCGGAGAAACGTACAATGGAATTATTTTTCCAAGTACACACGTACGAGACGCCATTTCAATCCGCAACTCACGGGCTGGTCCGTGCTCACGCACATGCGCTCTCGCTACCTAAGATACAATCCGCGTCTGCAAATTTTGCATATAGGGCATAGAACAAATAGGGGTATCAAACTTCAATATTGCATAAACCAACGTTTGAACCACGGTGATTTCTTAATATAGTTCTGAAAAGATTGTTGAAATATTTATTGATAATCCTAAAATTGGAATAACCGTAAATACTTAGTAAAAAGCACTATGCATTTCGGCAGAC
>JAODVM010063552.1:0-17600 GCA_025400095.1 Phenganax marumi | reverse complement strand
CGCCGAACCTAATGCAAATGAGCTCAGACAAAGACTTTAGGTCATTTGCATTAGGTTCGGCGCATGAGAAGAGCGACTTTGACCTAGGCGTTAAACGTATTTATCTGCTTTTAACTAAGCTTGAGTAGTGCGAGGTTGATATGCCACTTATCCTTAGAATTCTTTGTTTTTCCAAATCGACTTCTTCATTTGTTCAGCACCCACAGCAACCCTTCTTTCTCTCTCTCTATTTATTGTGTTCACTGTTACTAACTTGTTATGTTTTTTCTTTTTTTCTACACTGCCGTTGTCCGATGCTGTTCACCAACTTAGATATCGCCCCTTCTTGCCAGTCGCATTCGTTCAGTCTGAATTAGCGTTTCCAGACGAAGCGGCTTGTCTGGAATTCCTCGAGGCAATGGGTCTTGTCCTAAACGCCGATAAAGTGGACTGCAAGCAATCGCAAGCCGTATTAGTTGCAACAGCAGCAAGCTAGCACACCTTCGGTTCCGAGATAATCAAAATTCATCCCAAATATTTATGTAATTGTGTATATATGTGCTATATTGAGAAATCTATTCAACGATAAATGCGCATTGCGTGGGCGTTCCGCGTGTCTTCGAGAGTCTGGTTCGTCGTCCTTATCCGAAGTTGTCCGTTGTCTTCGTGGCTTGTCAGCGTCACCATTAAACCAGTGCATTCAACACTCCATATAGTCCAGGGTACTCGTTGCTGCTCCTAGTGATCATGGGATTGCTTTAAAAATCCCAAGGTGTAACTAGCAGTTCCATGTTAATCCTCACAACTCCTCAACATCCGTTATACTTACCTGGCTACTCCTGATTATCCCAAGTTTTACCTAATTCTCACTGGTCATGCTGTATTATCTCTAGTTCACCCCAGATACCCTTCCTTACTCCAAGTAATCCCTCATCATCCAAAAGTACCAATGCTTACCCCTTGTTATCGATGGTCATCCCAGTCTGATTTTGATGGTTGGCACCCCATGTCAAGTGGCAGGTGATGGTATTGTCGTGAAATATTCTCCCGTATGGTCAGCATGGTGTGATTTATGTTGTGTAGTCGTCAGTCCCAATTTTGGATGCACTTGTCTGTTTTGTGTGTCGCTATTGTTTTGTAGGTGTTCATCCACCAACCCTCGTCGCCCCTTTGCCAGAGTTTTGTTGCTGCACCCTTGGTCCCTTGGTCGAGCTGGCGCATGCGCATTTGTCGATTGGAACATTCTGGAACATCCGTAATTTAAGATATATGGTAGTGTTTTAAGGCTCAATAATCTCAATTGACAATTCTAATATCATATTTCTTTGCACAGGCAATAATGCTGGTGAAGTTTCTTAGGGTTTACAAATGAAAATGAAATTATATTATGAAAATAAAATGTTTCATAATATCAATGTTGCGTGCAGTTTCCAGTCAACAATATATTAGATATTATGGCCTCTACTTATATTTTAAATGATGCCTGAGAATTTGACTTGCCAGAGGGGACCCTTGCTAATTTAATCAGGGGGTGATTAAAGATTGTTCCACTTGAACACACATCAACAACTTCCCCATCACGTGAAATATCAAGTATCATGTCAAGACTGTGTTGTTGTGTTGCTTCTTTACTGAAATAATCGTGGCGATGGGCTTTATACTAATAAATATGGAGTGTGGGCTGTACAAAACAAAGCCAAGTATAAAAAAGTGTGTAAAAATCTGACTTGTGTTTTGCTTTACAAGATGCCTTCACTGTCGCTGTTTGGTCGAGCGTGGAGGTTTGGCAGTGATGACTTTACTTTCCCTGGCATTGCAGGCGTACTCTTGCGTGGTTCGTGGTATGTTTTAGAAGTTTAAATAAGTACATCGCCTACCTCACTGGAATCAATTCTGAAATCAATTCTGAAAGTGATATGATATTTTGATTAAACACTTCTTCGTTCACATGTAGAGCCCCCACCCCCCTGTCATGGTACCAGTGAATAGGTTAACAAGGACAAAATGGCAAAAAGTTTAGTTTAACCTGTCAACTGGGAAAAGTTTATCCAAGATAGTAAATCATCTGGCTTTAAATAGAGTAAAATTTGTAAGTGGGTGCACTGCTATTCTATACCATTTATCTGCATTGTAGGTTGATTGTTCTGTCGGTTGTTTTTGGAGTATCTTTCAATGACCTCCCAGAATGCAATGAGGGCAAGCTCACTAAAGTGTACTTCTGTGTCATGATACCGTTACTGTTTTGCGAGTTCATAATTGAACTTATCATCACTGCAATTAGCATGAGAGGAAGCGTCATGGACACCAGACAGCGTTTGTCAATAAAGAAATTTATTTATATCAGACTCATGATGTTTATTCCTGAAATCGGCTTAACTCTTGCTGGCAGCATATGGATATTTAACCCTGGATCAGACTGTGATACTGACATTGTGTGGAGTATACGTGTTCTAATTGCTTGTCAATGGGCTGTTCTGATCATTGTACTTATTTTTGTTGCAATTTTATTCAATCCGCTGGGAAAGCAGGACCCTGAAGGGAATTATCTAATTGGTGGGAAAACAGCTTTTCAAGAGGTAGGTATTGTTTTTAGCTTGCACCTACTCTAATGTGAGTAGATGAGTAAACTCCATCTTATGCCAGAGGATCTCACTCATTGAGGAAGACCCATGCACTAATAATGTGTAGTTCAAACACAGGTAGTCCTGCAGGACTTCCTCCAATTTCCAAACAATGAAGGAAGTTCAGAATATACAAGGCGAAGCCAAGTATTTCATTGAACTTCACAGTGTTTTGAAATCTGAGGAAGTTGTCCTGTCATCTGGTCAAATTTACCCCCCAAGCCAAGTCACATTTTGCGAGAAGTTAGTCTGTGAGATTTGACCTAGTTTATGTAAATCGTTCTCCAATTTCAAACCCTTTTGCATGGTACTACAGGCCTGGCACTGGGACGCGCGCGAGCGCACAGGCACGCGCGTTGTTGCTTCTGCAAGCGCTAAAAATTGCGCGCGCAAATCTCAAATTTTGCTTCTGGAAGAGCGACACAGTTTAACTTTTCCTTCAAATCGTTTCTTGTGAAAGTAACGTTACTTTTTGAACATTATGTAAACGTTTAAATACTTCAGAGCTGAATTATAAAGCATAAGTTGTTATATTAATTTTCAAGAGTTTGTAATTTCATTCGTTGAACTGCGCGCGCAAAGGTAATGACGCGCGTGATCGACCGCTCGCGTTAAATTTTGAACGTGCCAGGCCTGGTACTAGTTTTCTTTGTTTGTGATTCTTGAATTGTTAATGCGTTTGTGAAGTTTAGATTCAGTATGGTCATCTTTCTTTATTAGGGTATAGAAAGTGAACTTCAGAAAACATGTTGTTGTGGAGGAGCCTCGAGCAATCAGCGACAAGCATTCTCAGAGATAGCCCGAGGTCTTGCCATAATGTTTCACGACGTGGATCTGGTGCCGTCAGACATTGCTGCTGGACTGATCTTACTCTATCGCGAACAGACCAAGAAGGCTAAGGAGGAGCGGAAAACGTCTAGGGTGGGTAGTAGATTCTTGGATCAAATCTTGGATTAAGTTCTTCGAACGTTTTCATGGCGATAAACTATCTAATACAAAGTTTTGTGGATTACCACGTAAATTTATTTATGCAGAGCTTTCGGTCCGTGCAAAGTCCTGACGACGGTCCGGGCTTACAGACCGAAAGCTCTGCATAAATAAATTTACGTGGTGTTTCCACAAAACTTTGTATTAAATCTTGGATTGCTGTTCAAATTAAGTCTAGTTTCTATTATGACTTTAGCAATGGGTGAAAAGTCGACTTGTTGCTGTTGAAGACACGGTGATTATAAAATTTCTTAAAATTAAACATAGCTTTATCATGTTCATTTTGATTTTAAAATTGCTTTCAAATTAAACTGGTCAATAAATAGATGTGGTTAGGGATAATACAGGTTTCATTGTTTTTCCAGGCAACATGGGGAACATTTGATGATAGTCATTATTTCTATTATTTTGCTTTGGGGTCATATGGCTGGATGTTGTATTGTTACATGCATCCGTGCTGTGGATTGTGTAATTTATGCAAAGTTTGCCGGTGAGAATCTGCAGTATAATGTTCATTATTATTTGTCTATATGACATGCACTTCTTCAAACCATTTCTCAAACGATATTGTATGTCTTCACTGTGTACTTGTAACTTTACACAAATGCAAACAAAGAGATAGAACAAAGACTTTGTTCACGTCTTCGAACTATACCTCCAATGGCTATGTCTCCACCGTGCACAAGTTTACATAAACATGAACAAAAAGATGGAACAAAGACTTTGTTCAAGTCTCCAAATCATATCTCCAATGACTATGTCTTCACTGCAGTGCACAAGTTTACATAAACATGAACAAAAGGATAGAACAAAGACTTTGATTAAGTCTCCAAACCATATCTCCAATGATTATGCTTATTAATTATCTGCTATGTATAGGTGTGGTTGTGCCAGTATTTTTCGTGGCATTATAATAGAAGGAGATGAATGTTGTAAAGCGAACACTAGTGGTCTTATATCTCAATTGCCATCTCATGATGATGTTGAACACGTTTTTAGCAGCTTTAAAAATGATGTATGTAGGTTTATTTCAATTTTGTCAAGCCTAAATATAATGGCAATTGTATTTGAGAAAATCCTGTGGGGTCATAATTTATAATGTCTTTGCTAATTTGCAACAAATTCTCTTTTTGTTTAGGTCTACCAAACTGCATTTTGTGTTTGCATTGACCACAATTACAAAAAAGTCGTGATTTCTGTGAGGGGAACGCTGTCCTTGAAGGTATTAATCGGCAATTCAATGTAATTTTAAAGGTTAATATTCCACACTTGATAGTCCAACTAGCAATATGCAGTAATACACCCTGTCTACTTGCTTGAGCTCATGGAAATGTAGATTGCATACATCCATTTTTCTTGTATAGGATGTTCTTACAGACCTGACCGCTGAAACTGAAGATCTTGAACTCATCTGTGATGAAGGCTGCGAAGAAAAATGCTTTGGTCATAGAGTGAGTTGATACGTGCTGTGTTTTGAAATGCTTTTCCTTTCAACAAAAACAACGTTTTTGCACAAGAAGGTACATTAAAATTTTTCTTTAAATGACTCTAATATTATAAACATGTACAAACCCCGACCTCGATATCACAGCATGTGCATTTATGCATGTGCCCACTCTCATGCAATTTTTGTTTGATTCAAGCTCAAGAAAGATTTTCTGCTTTTTAGGGTATGACAAAATCAGCAAAATTCATTAGAGATAAGTTGGAGCAAGAGAATATCTTAGAACCCATATTTCTGAGATATCCAGATTACAATCTAGTGATCGCTGGACACTCACTCGGTGCAGGGACTGGGGCAATTCTAGCGATCCTCATGAAAGACAAATATGAGAATTTGAAATGCTTTGCCTATTCACCACCTCAGGCTACAAAGTATGACTTTGATATTAAATTGTCTTAGTGAATGTCTTTATCAAACGATTATGAGGATTCTAAAATGCTGCTTTTTGTTCGGTTGATATGGAGTTGCATTCTTGAAATTTTGTTTTTAATTTCGTTTCAGTTTGAAAGCTGCCAAATATTGCGATGACTTCGTAACTTCTGTGATTGTTGGCAATGACGTTGTGTCAAGGTGAGATTTTGGAACAACAACACGACATTACAGTTCTACTTCTCATGATGTGACTACAAATTTGAGAGACTTCCAAAACAATCATCCACCGCGATTACTTCTCACAACAACATGATGTTACATTACTACTTTGCAATTATCATGGTGTGGCCATCACTCAGAGAAACCTACAAAACATTCATTCACCCACTCGAGTAAGTGGGACAACTTTCATTACTTTACATTTTCCCTTTGTTTGTGTTATAGACTAAGTATACACAGCATGGATGTTTTAAAGAAAGACATTATTAATGCTCTTGAGAATTGTCAATTGCCAAAGGTATTTGAAGAAACTTTAACAGTATCAAAGTGTGGTAATGTGTCCCTGAGCTGCATAAGTTCATAATTTGAAACCCATGTCAAATCCCATTTTTTGTCATATGCTGGTGCGGTGAACATTTACATAAATATTGTGCAACTAAAATGTGGAAAGACCTTGACGTCTCACTCAAAAATATTTCTACTTTTAATTCTATCAAGAAACAATCAAGACCCTGTGAAAAGTCAATGTGAGAGATTTAATGAATTTCATAAAGATATATAAACTCAACATGTAGACTTTTCTTTTGCAGTATCAAATTCTTATCGGTGGTTGTTGGAGACTATTATGTGAATGTTTTTGTCGTTGTTTCAGTGATTCAGGTATTACCTTCCCGAGTTAGTTTTTGCATAAGAACGTATGCAACGATTGTTTTTTAATTTTTTATTCAAAATATGCACAATCCCTGACCTTCCTATAAACAATGTAAATAAACAAAGATGAAGTTATTGCACAAGAAGATAAACTACACTTCTCTGTAAAATGACTCAAATATTATAAATATCTACTATCCCTGACCTTGATACAGACACTTTATCATTCCGTAAAGGTGAAACCTCACATTTGTTGGCACAAGAAAATAATCTAGCATATAACATGAACACACATCATGAGGGTTCTAATGATGGGGAAATCAATCGGTTTGAGAGACTGTATTGCCCTGGAAAGATTTTACATTTAGTTGAAAGGTACGTAAGTTTTTTGATGAATTCACTTGCTCTTGTTTATGATAGACAAGTGTTCCTTGACAAGTTTCTTAACGAGTTCACTTGCTTGTGTGTGCACGCAAGAACATTTCCTTGATGAAAAGCTGACGTGACTAAGCTTCGAAGGAAAGCTTTCTCGTCTTCTACTTCTAATTTCTCGACATTTTAGGAAATCATCGTTTGATCTTATTCATGGAGACAGAGACTCATTTGAAAAAATAGCAATTGTTCCAAATATGTTTGCAAGTCATGATCCTGAGAATGTGAAGAAAGCTTTCGAAGTAATGAAATCTCAATCCAGATAATCGAATCAAATGAATAGGTAGGGTTGTAGCTAAGTGTAAAAGTAATGGAAGAAAAAACAGTGTTTTTTGTGGCCATTGCAATGCAAATTGCAGGAGACATCACGCCAACTGCAAAGGCTGGCTTCCACTTAAAGAAATTATCTGCAGAGTCAGAATTGAAAGGAAAGCTTTATTTGTACAATGCTGACCTGTACAGCAAAACCTAGTTTCCAAGTAGGTGTCGATTAAAAAAATTCTACAATATAGATTGAGATTACAAAAAAACAACTTACAAAGTCAATTCTACACTGGCAATTTCAGTCACGAATACGAGTAATTAGTGTTACAATTATAATTTGAGCAGATGGAGCTTTGTGGCAGAGCCTCTGACTGTTGCCCGTGACTACAAAAGACATGCTATATAATTCAATCGCATGATCTTGGCTGCTAGCTATACAGATGATAATTTTTGTACAGTAAGTGGCAGTTAACTATCCTCTTTGTAAAATGCAGTATTTAAAAATTCAGCGATATCTTCCACTGCTTGATTGGCCATGCTTGTATTCATAAAAGAAGACAAGGGCAAAACTTGTATAAATCCATGACATGTTTTATAAATCTTGCTGACAGTTGGGACACCAGCCTCTTCAAGACGTTTAGCATAAAGAGCGTTCTCACTCATCAATATATCATACTCGGCAATAAGCATCAGTGTTGCAGGACAGCCCTCCAGGGAATCAGCCAGCAGAGGAGATAGGTGGGGGTCTATAACTTTGTTGATAAAATCAATAGGCAAATGTGTATCGTTCGTGTTGTCTTGAAAAGCTTTACAGCTTGACGTTTCAGGAATTTCAAGGAATTTCCAAAATGGTGTGTTAATGAAGTATCTTGTGACGTTACCATCCAAGTATGCCTGTTTTATCTGATCGTTGCCCATAGTTACGATAGATGCGAAGTAAGCTGTCAGCTCCTCGTCTATCAGGAATCCTTGTTTGTTTCTCTGGTAGGAAGGTAGGCATAGCACATCGATGAGTTGAAGCCAAGGGTAGATTAGGACTTGTGCCACTAGTTCGGATGATCTGTTCTGCTGTGCAAATTCACGAGAGATTGCCGCTGACAGCAAGCCGCCAGCACTGTCACCAATCAATGCAATTTTATTCTTTAGAATTTCAAATTTGCTGGGATTATTTGCCACAGTTTGTGTTACTGAGTAACAATCATCAAATTGAGCTGGAAACGTGTGCTCTGGCGCCAACCTGTATTCCACTGAAATAACCACTGACTTTGTACCTAGAAAATAATTGGGTTGTACTGAAGCAAAACGGCACCTTTGAAGCATTTGATAAGGGTTTTGAGGATGTCAACTACTACTTAAAAAAATATCAATGAAAATGGACAGGTTTGTGTCCACTTTAAATACTAAATGCATACTTCTGGCAAGCATTATACACAGTAATTTGTATGCATCCCAATGCACATTCCCAAACACAAAACCACCACCATGAAGAAATATCAACCCAGGTCGAAGCTCACTTTCCCCATTTGAATTTCCTGCCACTGGTTTGAATATTTTAACTGGTACACCAGCAATGACTGAATCTTTATAGGTGACTCCTTCGCTTGATGGTTTTATGGGCGTCTCTGAAAATGTATCGAAAAACCAACGAAACACTTTATGCCTAGGAACGATGGCTAATTTATCTCCAGCAACTTTGCCAATCAGATTGGTCAGGTTGAATAGAAATGGTAATAGCTTTTCATCCCCTTTGAGCTCTGGAGAAATTGGTAGATATGCATTGTACCAAACTACGCCAGAAAAGACTGCAAATATAGCTACCAAAATCGCAACAACCTTTTTGCACATCTTTGCTTAGCTAGCTACCATCAGTGACTTGGTACTGAATTATGCAGATTTATTGAATACCTAATTTCGTGTCAGTTTCAGGCCTCGCGGGTCTGAGGCTGTGAGTTCACTGTCTTGAAGTGGAGGTGGTGTCGTGTTGGAGAAAACAAAACTGTCTCAAATTCTTATCAAAATATTCTACAATTCTCGGCAAAAATTCTCAGAAATTTTTAAAAAGTTTTGGAATTCTCGTCTCCAGACTCTTGGCTGGCGCGGCGTCTGACATGCGGAGTAATTTTCAAAACATGGCTACTTGTCAAGAAACAAGATAAATTCAAAAGTATTCCTCAAAACTGGGCTCGAACCGCTCGAATTTGTCTTTAAGGAGGCATCAGTAATTAAATTTTATTCTGTAGTTTTTCAATGGCGTCGACGCGAGGTATGTAGCTTTCGTTTCGTTGTGAATGTGAAAATGCTTGGATTTGTTGCATAAATAATGGAAAGGTTTTTGGGTGTACGCCGTGAAAATAATATGAATTTGTATTTTTGTTGAAGACGTTTCGCCAAAAAGTTTGAAGAATGATTTGAAGAAACTAAGCTTTGACAGCAGCCCAAGAAAGGCTCCTTTAAGGAATAAGGCTGTCGTAGAAAGCAAAACTCCTGTTGCTTCTGTTAATATGTAAGTTTTGGAGGTTATAAATTATTGATAAAGTTTTATGCTGAATTGTTGCCTGATTCATATTTTTGTTGTAAGACAAAGAATACGAGAGCACAAGGCTGTTGGGAAATTACGGTTTGGAGCAAATGAGGTTAATATTTGCCATATATACATATAAGTTTTAAAAACATATAGCTATTACTGTAGTCCATTAAGTGGCAATGTGCCCCAGTGCTCTCTGCTTTGATACTTCAGCGTGAGGTTTCTGCCACTCAATGGGTTGATACTTAACGGAATACTTAATTTATCCAGTGTAAAAAACATTTAAAACTCCCAGATATGTCTTCAAGGATATTACAGTTACATCAAGCTCAATGCAATTTCTGCTCTTAGGAAACCTATGAATACACTCCTGAAGATCTCATTGACCTTGGTGAAATTGGAAGGGGAAACTTTGGTTGTGTGAATAAGATGCTTCATAGACACAGTCAAACTCAAATGGCTGTCAAGGTATATTCTAGTTATACTAACTTTGCGAATTGTAGTGATCAACGTGGTTGTGAAAAGATGGTTGATTAATGGCTGTTTACTGTTGACAGTTCTGTTTATTAATGTGATTGCATTTGTATTCCAGAGGATTCATTCCACAGTAGATGAAAAAGAGCAAAAACAACTATTAATGGATTTAGAAGTCGTTATGAACAGCAGCGAATGTCCATATATTGTTAAGTTCTATGGAGCCTTGTTCACTGAGGTTGGTCCGTTCATGAGCAAGCAAGGTCTCCACTTGATGAGTAATTTGTCCCCCCCCCTGGCAAATTTAATGCATATTAAGTTCTTCAAAGGAAATCCTTGCATTTGTAAACAGCCACTACACAAAAACCCAAATTACCCAATGTGTGTGTATGTTTAGGGTGATGCATGGATCTGTATGGAACTAATGGAGACATCTTTGGACATCTTATATAAATTAGTTTATGGCAAGTTAGGACAAGCAATCCCCGAAGATATCCTGGGTGTTATTGCCTTAGCGGTGAGTTTGATTTTTTGATTAAATTGTGATGCCAAAATAGATTGATAATCTTTGCTTGTTGTTTATGTAACATTTTGAGGTATTTTGATTGTTTTAATTAAAAGTACTTCGAAGGCTGCTCTGTGGCTAAATTCCATATTTTTACAAATGATTATTTTTCTATTATTTTCAAGGTTGTCAAAGCACTAGATTACTTAAAATCAAATTTGAACATTATTCATCGAGGTATGTTTTTGAAGCATTCTTAAATTTCTGTAAGTCCTGTGTAGACAGAATTAGTTTTCTTTGACTACTTTCCTCAAATTTGTTTCCTATAGATGTAAAACCATCCAACATATTGCTTGATCTGAATGGAAATATCAAATTATGTGACTTTGGAATTAGTGGTCATTTAGTTGACTCCATTGCGAAAACAAGAGATGCCGGTTGCAAACCATACATGGCTGTGAGTGTTCTGTTTTGTTGAAGAGTACTAACTTTCATTTTTCCAAGTACTGTTTTTCATGGAACCTTTGTAGATATATGCTTTAAGTCAGATTTTTTGCAGCCTGAAAGAATTGATCCAGATTCGTTAAAGGATGGATATGATGTTAGATCTGATGTCTGGAGCTTTGGCTTAACCATGGTAAAATAAAGACATATTTTTGTTCTATCTATTTTTTACTATTTGTATGGCTTTTGCTTGGTGAAGACGTAGTCATTGGAGAACTTAATAATAACTAATCCTAGGAAAAGTTGTTAAAACAAAAGTAAGCGCATAGTGGCTAATGTCGATGCCATGACCATGTGAATCCAGTACCGTGTAAATGGGCCGATAATTTAGATTCTCTTCCTCTTGATTCTGTTCTTAGATCGAACTGGCGACTGGAAAATTTCCCTACCCAAAGTGGACTTCGGTATTTGATCAGCTCACTGCCGTTGTCATGGGCGACCCACCCCAATTATCCAATAATGATCTCACCAGGGACCCATTTACCCCTGAGTTCACAGACTTTGTTAACACATGGTGAAAATTTGTTCAACAATTTTGCAATTGAGTTTCTTAAGATATGTTTTGAGTGACACAGCTCTGACTATAAATTGTATGTGTTTTGTTCTATGTAGTGTAACTAAAGATGTTTCAAAAAGACCAAAGTACAAACGGCTATTGGTAAGTGTCTCAAATGTGTTCAATCCCTGACCTTGATATAGGCACTTTAAACCAGTGAAGATATATTACAATTTTTCTTTATTTAACTTAAATATTTTAAGTATGTACAATCCCTGACCTTGATACAGTTTGATTTC
Organism: Phenganax marumi; assembly: GCA_025400095.1. Classification (NCBI taxonomy): domain Eukaryota; kingdom Metazoa; phylum Cnidaria; class Anthozoa; order Malacalcyonacea; family Clavulariidae; genus Phenganax; species Phenganax marumi. The sequence goes on along the minus strand of JAODVM010063552.1, from coordinate 5,769 downwards.
ATCACATTCTAGGAGTTTCCGTTTCTGCAAAGATATGAACAGGACAAAGTCCAGGTAGATGTATGTACTTGGGTTAAACAAACACTTCATGACAGACCACGTAAGTATTATGAAAGTCATTTCTAGTGTTCTGCATTGACTTAATTTGAGCCCTGTAGAATTCAAAATTGACAAATATTTATTAGCATCGCCCTAATGTTTGCTATAGATCATTATTATGTAGATTTCAATTTGTGTATATAATAAGTTACATTTAAAGTGTAAAATATCAAGCAAAGCATTATCTTGTATATTTTAGCACTATTTCAAACAACTAGTTCGTCAACGAGCGAGTGAGCTTATCAAAAAACTTGTTCACCATTCATGTGAGCAAGCAAACTCGTCAAGAAAGTTGTCAAGGAAAACTTGTTCTTTATATGTTCGAGACGAGAAAGTAAACTCATGAAGACAAGAAAGTCTTCATGGAGAACAACTCCTTGTCTATTTTCAAAAGTTCTGAATTATATTAAGTAGTGAGAAAGGCTAATTAATTCCAATAGCGGATCTACATTCCGATACGTGTTATTACTCCGGGGTACTATTTCTTGGTAACCAACACTAGCGTTGCTGTGGAAACGATGGCGACTTCTCGGTTTCAAGCGCGAGTTTGGAGGAAAAGTGAAACAACAAATTGTCAAATTTTGGTGGGAAAGTTTTGTATTTTTATAGCACTTATATAAGCGAAAATGACTATAATATACTTGGTCATGTTGGCAGATAGTGTTTGTAGTTGAACTATCGGTGAAATTTGTAAAACCGTGGCGTATTCTTGAGGAAATTTTGCAAATATGGAGTTCAGTGACCCACGTTTTGACTTTTTGTCCGACTATGTTTTGAAAAGTATGAAGCTCAAGAACGATAAATGGGCGAAAATGCAAGGCAACGAGGAATACCGGCAGCAAATTTTGAACTTTTTTGATAAACCAGAGTTGAATCTACTCGTTATAATGCAAAATGCTGGCGGACAATTGCAACCGCTTCACGAGTTTCCACAGACTTTGAAAACGAAGGCCGTCTACATTGCAAAGAAAGAGAAGTCTGCCAACATTGGAAAAGACAACGTGAAGACGGCTTTATCGTTTGGGGATTTATCTTACACACCTCCGGAACAGCTTTTTGCTCTTGTTGAAGAGGTGTGTTGTGTACATTATAAAAAAAATTTTTGTTGTACTTTGTTGTGTTAACAGTGTTTGTTTATTTTGTCTAGGTCAGGTACACTGGCAATTGTCTCACCCTGAAATTATTTATGTGGTTTTAGATTCTTGTGCCTCTGTTGTCAAACCAACGAAATCACGAGCAGTGGCCTGCTGTGGTGTCCCATGATGTTATGCGGCATGTTCACTCGCTCAAAAGCAATGTGTTTGTCATTGCTGGTCAAGTCAAAGGAAAGACATTGTTACCATTGCCAGTTGGATCTGAGCAGGTGTCCCACGCTTGCGAAGCTGATGAGAGGTATTAGCGTTTAGTTTTAGAATAAAAACAGGCTGGTATTACTTTTTATCTTGTTATTACAGGGGACAGAAATTTGACAGAAGTTTGGTTCATTCAATTGAAACAATCATTATTGAATGGTCCCATCAAATACAGAATGTGCTTAAGAAAGATTCCGCTCAACCACTGCTTGAGGGAACTAACCCTGGTCCCATGGTTGAATTGAACTTCTGGAAGGCTAGAGCCGAGAACCTTGAATGCATTTTCGAGCAAGTAAGATAAAAGGATTGCTGGATAAAGTCTGTCATATAAGCATCAGTTTGTGGATACACCACGTATATTTATTATAAATTATATATTATAAAATCTTACAAAATTATATAAATCTTAAAGTCTGTCTAGTTACTAGTTGGAGATATAGTTTGGAGACTTGACTAAAGACTTTCTTCTATCTTTTGCTTGTAGCTACGAGATGACCGTATTCGCAGCATGGCGGAACTGCTGGAGAAAACGCAGAGCAGTTACTTTTTGGCATTCAAGACGATTTTCAAAGAAGTTATATCTGGTTGGTGGACCTATTAGTATATCTAGTTTTTTGCATGCTGTTCTCATAGCTAGAAAAACTGTTCAATAGACAAAATGAAAACATTAATTTTTTTCATCGACTTTTTTGGTTAGCACTGGAGGAAGCTCGTGACATCAACACATTTCTAAAACCTTTGAGAAGACAGTTGGAAGATATGGAACAATATGATTTCACTGAGATTGCAAAAGTTCTGCCCGCCTTGATGCACACTATTGGTTTGATTTGGGCAAACTCAAAATTCTATTGCCGACCTGTTAGAATCATTGTCTTGCTTCAGGAAATGTGTAATATGCTTATTGAAATGGTAAGTCAAATCGTGTTAAATTAGCTAGAAATTCATTGACTTGATGAACAATGCACTAGTTAAGCTTGGTTTCCATATGGTTGTAACTGTTGTAAAGATCGAGTCACGATCTTTCTTATCAGCCGAAATGAAACAGTTTCTAGCGAGTTATTAGCAAAGCAAGTATTAGCAAACAGTATGTATGTTTTCTATAAGATTTACTGAGCAGATAGAATATTTCGGCTGTTCAGAGATATCGTGACTCTTTGTTTACGACAGTTACGACCATATGGAAACACGGCTTTATGCATCGATCAAATCGAAGGTGTAACATCCCCCCCGGGCAAGGGTCGGGCATACAACGATGTTTATATTCCCCAGGGGCGGGGATTTGTATAAGTATAAACTTCTTTACGTGGGGCATTTGACTTCCTTCGTGGTAGGGTAGGGGATTTGAGCAGCTGTTTACGTCAACCTAACATGAAGTCTTGTCATAGAAAGTACACAAAAAAATTTCTGCTCAAAAAATATGTCTATCAAAATCAAACTTGAAATTGGTAAGCATGGGGCTTTTCACCAGGCGTTGGACTTGAAACGTAGGGCATTTGAATAACAGTTTTACCCCGTGGGTCGGGGATTTGACCAGTAAAATGCTTTAAAGGCAATTGCCCGACCCCTTGCCTGGGGGGGAATGTTACACCCTCGATTTGATTGATGCATTAGTGCTATAAAAACAGGCTTTAGATGAATGACTGTTCATTAACTCAGTTTTCTTTTACTATGACAGGCTCGTAGTTTCCTCGATCCTGCTGAGATATTCAAAGGTGAAGCAGAGGAGTCCTTGGAGAAAACACAAGTTGTGCTCAACGTTTGTACTCTTTGGAAGGATCTGTTTTTGAGTACTCGAGCAAACATGAGTCAATTGTACAAGGACCCGGAGAAAGTCAAGAATTGGGAGTTTGCTAATGATCTGGCATTTGCAAGGCTGGATAAGTTTGTGGAACGAGTCGCAGTCATCGAGGTAAGTGGCTAGGGTGGTTAATTTGTGTCTCAAGGTCAGGGATTGTACATATTTCAGATATTCAAGGAAGATATTGTAACATAACTTTTTATGCAAAACTTTTGTCTTGGTGAATTTTAAAGTATCAAAATATGACAATCAGGGATTGTTTAAAATTCTCCTAATTTTATTTCCAGGAACTCTTTTCAACTGCGATCGAGTTCTATAAGCTGGAAAAGGTCGAAATTGGTGGTATCAAAGGGAAAATGCTAAGTCATCAAGTTGTGGAAATATTTGAAGAATTTACGGAATATTTTTCTGTGTTTGGAAACAGAACGTACGATGGCCTAGATGCAACAAACAAAGTATGTGGATTACGTGGATTAGCGTTCAATAGTGGATTAACATTAATCCTTGGTTAAAATTTAATCGCCTGTTTTAGTTAGTGTGATTTTGTGTGTCAGTTTGTTTTAAACTTTCCAAATCAAGACTTCTAGTCATCCATTTGAAACTTGTAGCATAACAGTTTCGAGTTTACAAACAAGCAGTTAAAAACTTTGTTTCAAGTTTATATGTTAACCTAGAGTTAAGCTAGCTGGATTTTGAACATCTAGGGCCGATTGCTCGAAAGGTGGATAGCACTATCCACTGGATAGTGATTTTTTGTAGCCTTGATTTTGTAGCCTTGATTTTTTGTAGCCTTTTGTAGCCTTGAATTTCCCATTGATCGTCATAACTTAAAATTACGACTTGTATCGATGGATTAAAGTCTCTAATGTTTATATCGTTGACCAAAAGGGAAGTTTTGACATCTTTCGTTCAATTGTATGAACATTGAATGGATAGCGCTATCCAACTTTCGAACAACCGGCCCCTGGGCTTACAGGAAAGCTTGCCCAGATTTTAAATCTTTTGTGTGTGGTGTCATCTGATTTCATTGTTAAGTCTTTCTGAACATTTGGTAATGTTTATTCATTTACCGTTCATTTAGGATTTCGTTGATGACTACAATGATTTCACAAGTAAGATTGCTGACTTGGATAGACGCCTCGCATCAGTTCTATGTCAAGCATTTGATGATAGTTGTGGCACATTGGGGATTCTTAAGGTAAAGAAAAGCTCAGTAACAATGAACAACGGAATCCATCATCACAGTTGAAAGCTCAGCATTATGACTTTAGCAAAGTTGCAAAGTTTGGTGCGAAAAGTTGTAAAATGCGAAAAGTATAACCCTGCGTGAAGTTTCCAAATTTCAGGTTTCCAAATGCGGTTTTTTTTGTGCATGTAGTTTGTCAATGGTGCCCTACTTTTTGATTTTTAGCCTAATATAATGTGCTGTTGGCCTACTTTGAGGAATTAAACAACGAGGTTGCCTACTTTTGAGATTTTCTCAAAATGGGGTTTCCAGTCTTAAGAGGGCGCATTTGGAACAGTGCAAATTTTGTATATTTTTTCAATATGCACAAAAAAGAACCACTTTCGTAAACGTGGTTAGCTATTTTGTTCGCGCGCAATACAAAATAACTGAAAATTTTGCAAACTTTACAATTTCACTTACTTTAGGATGCTGTGATGACGGTTTTCGATTTTCTTGTCCAGATCAAAACTTGGACGATAGCTGGAGTGGCCCGTTAAATTCTTAAGCAATTCAATTTTAAAACTTTTTTGTCTCCTATAGCTACTGGATTGCTTTGGTTCTCTTATGGAAAGACCACGCATACACGCTGATTTTGCTCACAAGTACCCTGTGCTACTCTCCATGTTCGAAAATGATTTAGACTCGGCCAAAATTGTCTACGATCAGCAACTAGCTTGGGAAAGCAATGAACAGACATTACCTATCAATAAAAATAAGCCACCGGTATCTGGTTGTCTAAAGTGGGCTCAAGAACTGAGAGAGAGAATTAAAACACCGATGTCCAGTTTGAAGTTATCTCTAAACCATGGGTAATACCGCTGACGCTTTTTTGTTTGTAAAGTGGTAATTCTTTCTTAGTTATTCTGCTTGAAAGGCGCGTTTAACTGGCCAATTTTACTTCGATTGTCCTCGTTTTGAAGGATGTGAAAGAGTGAATGACTGCCGAACATGTTTGATCCAAAAACGTTGTCAATGTGTAGTCGTCAGTTCAACTGCCCAATCACATACGCTAGGAGGAGAAATATCGCAGCGAAAATCGCCAGTGTAGACTGGCCGTTAAAGGCCCGAACAGACCAAACGCGATTCCGCAACTCAGCGCGAATTTTCATTTTTCAAAACGAAATGGAACCGTCAGTGGACGGAAAGTTTCGAAGATGTGCAGACTAAACAATTGAAATTGTTCAATTGCGTCCGAGTACTTGAAAAATATAGAAATGGGGCCGGTTGTTCGAAAGGTGGATAGCGCTATCCATTGGATAGTGAATTTTTCAACATTGATAAAATCGGAGAAA
>JAODVM010063441.1:0-17602 GCA_025400095.1 Phenganax marumi | reverse complement strand
ACTCCCCTGTCTGGCTCCAGATTCGAATATGAATCTAGAGCCACGAATATGAAACTAGAGCCATCTAGCTGATCGTCGGTTTTAGTTCAATGACCTGCAAGTGAGCACCAAGTCGGCTTCAATCCCCCCCCCTGACTTATCGTTCGAGATTTTTTTACATTTCACTGCTTACGAACATGAAAACTGCACGAAAGAACACGTCAAGATCAAGATCAAAGAAAGAAGTGGATCCGTTGCAGAAGAACGTGTTCGCCTCGCCGTGGAAGAATAGCGACGTATGTTTGGTTGTGGAGAACACGGAGTTCCACGTGCATCGCTCGATTTTGACTCTACATTCGCCCGTCTTCGAAGCCATGTTCCGCGAGAATTTTAGAGAATCAAATCAAGACAAGGTACAGGTTGTATTAGTAATTTTTAATGCGGGATGTTCTGAGACTTACGAAAGCATAAAAATGCCTGAGCCGCAGGCGAGTGTAAACGTTTTTCATGCTTTCTGAATGTCGAATTGGGTTTTCGTGTAATTGTACGTACATCACAATGCATATTTCACATGTACATCACTTTGGCAGTTTTACCATGTTTTCTGCGCAATTTAATGCCGGTACCAAATAATATGCATCACAAAATCCTACTGTTTTTGCTCAGTTAAGACATTTGGCTAGAGCCCTTTAAAAGTCTTAATTTACCCAGAACAGATCACTGTGCCCTGCAAATTCAAGATGGCGATGCTATTGCTGAAAGAGTCAACTATTGTATACTCGTTCATGTTGCTAGTCACGAAAATGTATAGGTTACAACTGTATTAGGTGTCCATTGTGGATCAAAGGAAGATAGTTGTGATTGGTGACATATGTTTATACCCAATTGTACCACACATGGGGCACACTGAGTTTGTACATAAAGGCATTTGCACTTTTTCCAAGTTCAGGACAGATCACAATATTCCATGATATCATGATAAACGCAACAAAATCAATAGCCATGAAATGTAATTTTTCATTGAATCAATACATGTACATAATCACCAGCATCTGCCTGGGATGCACACAACCCCTGCAAATCCAGAAGGATTGGACCACTCAGTGAATCATGTGAATCATACTCAGTGAATCATACCCCTTGGCATGGAGTACAGTTAGTGATGCACCTGTCAATATTAACTCCCTTAGGAGCAGGACTGCAGGAGTTGGCCATATGACGAACACTTGATCACAATTTCCTTTCACTCAGGAACTTGATCATTAGTAGAAGGATTTGAACAATTTAAGTATTTCTGCCATTTTAATGTGTTGATTGGAGCATATTTCAACCAGTAGTAGATTTACTGATGGGGCGTGGGGGTATGCAACCCTTCTATACCTCTCCAGGAGGATGCAAGTGAGAAGCAGGGGGATTGCAAAGCTTTGTTTTGTGTCTGATTCTAGCTGCTGGAAAATGCACCATGATACAAGGTATTGCTAACATTATTGTTAAGTTTCTGAATTGTATTGCACTGTGGACAGTGAATTAGTAAATACATGATTCTACTATGTCAGCGGCATAGGGTTGTAGCAGAGTTATACGAGAGAGCACTGATCCCTCGCTGAAACCAATTGTGCTAAGCTTCTCACCATAGTCAGACGTTTAACCTCATTCTCTTTGAAAGAAGAAATTTCCAAAGAAAATTACCCAAGTACATTGGCCCCAAGCATATATTATACTGCATCAGTTGCATGCAGCTAAGTTCCTAATTTTCTTAGTCTACTGAATCTAATTTGCAATTATTTTTAGTATAGCCTTTTCCCTCCATATGGATTCGAACAACGTATCCATCGTTCCAGGGCATCATGGTGCAACCTCTGATGAGTATAATGTGCATGGCAGAGACCATGAGAACTGAATAAATTGAGATGTACTCAGCCAGCCTTTATGCTGGGTCAGAAAAATCTTAAGATGAGAATGATGATATGTCTGATGAAGGGGCGATCGCTGAGCAAGCCTCTGAGCTTCAGCTGGAAAAATTGAAAACAATTATTAAATTGTATAAACGCCTGGAAAATTGTGAGCAACTATATGTGCCACGTATTAACTCAGAGATATGAGCAAAGCTAATGAAGAGCAGCCAGAAAAATGATATAAAGCTGGCTCACTTGCAAGATTCCTTACAAGCAGGTATATCCTGTTTGGTGATTGTACCTGATGATATGCTGCAATATGATCTTCAAGACAAAAAAAACCAATTTGCGAAAATTAGCAACAAGACTAATTGATGATACAGCTCTTATGCGTCGTGTATCTATAAAGCTGTCATTAATTAGGAGATGGGATGCTCTAAAAGCCTTTTTGCAAAGGGACTTGACACAAGCTTGTTCCCATACAAATAAGTTTGAGCATATCCTATTTGGAAATGATCTTGCTTCCAAGGTGCAGCAATTTCAAAATGCCAACCGTGTTGTTCAAGTTGTAACAAATCCCAGCAGAGGCACTTCCAGGCATGGACTTTCTTGGGAAATTTTTCTAATTCCAAGCATTTTTTGTGCAATTGCAGGAGGGGGTTGCAGAAGGGGAAGAGTATTTCATGAGGCATTCAGCGAAGTACTTGATAATTTGCGTTGCATGAAAGTTTTCGATGAGTATTGCATAAGAAATAACTAGCAATTCGTCATGACACATTTAAAAAGATTTCTTATATAATAGTTTGAACAACTCAATTCACACCAGTTATTTCAGTACATTTCAGTACTATCAGTACAAAATCAGTAGTAGGAGGATAAGGCATTAGAAATGACCAGGGTGGAATGAATCTTGAGCAATTTGAAATCTAAGAAATGTCCCATCAGGTCATCCTTTCTAACCCAACTTCTGCCGTTGGCAGAGGTGTGAAGGCAAACGTGACACGTCTGTCGCTTAAACTAGGCTACTTTTTCAGCCTTAAGCGCTGTCTATGATGGAATCATAGCACTTGTGTAAAACGTTATAACATAATTGGGTTTCCTAGTTGATGAGCCTTGATATTCAGCGAACAGTTAGAATTCACATGCGGTGATTCAACATGTTTCTCGAGATTTTCGAATCAGGACTTACGTACGAAAATCCTAGACCCGCCCCTGTGTCAGTCCTGTTGGAAGCTCAGTGTTAGAAGCTACGCGCTGTCGAGAAGCATACAAGCGTTGCTTTCTCAGGACTTTGAATAGACAGTGTTCAAAATGTTTTGTCAATTTATCGAGGAGACGTACAGCATCATTCAGCAAAAAATTGATAGAGTCGCTTAGCCAATCAGTGGCCACGATTTTCGATAATCACCCTTGTAGTTTTACTACAACGCCGGTGCCACATCATATATGTAGATGCGGCGTGAACATAAGAACAACGATTCCACAAAGAAACAAGAGAGATTATACCAAACATGCAAAGAAACTATATGTATTACAGTTACATTTATTGATAAAGAACTACAATAACTGGTTCTGCATTTAGGTGGGAAAAATTGCGTGTAAGCAAGCTGAAGTAGACTCTAGAATTACTGAACTTGAAGCTGAAAACATTTGTTTTTTCACAGTTTTCGACACACCATGTTGGAAGGAAAAAAACAGAAACGTTCTGCATTATTGTGGATTTCAGATAACTTTTCAATGCGCAGTAGCAAAGTTCGTTGTGAACTGGCCAATTTCGTTTTCAAATTCGGAAGTTGGTACCGAACTTCGATGATCAGTTGTTTTGCAAAGTTAAAAGTTCGAAGTAATTTGCAAACAAACAAGTGTCCATAAATCATATATTGAAAACATCATTGGAGCATCTCCTTGCCTGAATTTGTGTTGGCCTGTTTAATAGGGAAAAATTTAATCATAGAGTCACTCAATTCACTGTTTGATCTTTTCATATTTACGGAATTGCAATGTCTATAAATGAACTTGGCCGCGAAGTTGCAAACTTTGTTGCAAAGCTCACGCCAAAGTTTTGAATTTGGAAACGTCATTGGCAAGTTGACAACGTATTTCGCCGCTGCGCATTAAAAAGTATCTGATATCTGCAATAATATGCTATAGTTACTCCAGAGTAAGTTATTCCATTCTCATACAAACGTTCAATGCCCTTCTTCGCAAGGTGACATGGCAATCCAAAAAAGTCATTTAAAGTCTTAGTCTTTTGATGCGCGTAGTGGTAATAGATGTAGTACAACATAGTAACAACTTCTTACGTGATTTTGTTTTTGTCCTTTAACGTTTGAAGGTTTTTTTATTTAATGCTTTCTGCCTCTTGTCAAGATTGCATTTGCTTAGCTTTGTGCACGATCGTTTCCAGGGCGAACTAGCTTCGCAGCTGCGCATTGAAAAGTTATCTGAAATCTGCTGAGCAAGTTAATCCATTGTTGTTACACAAATAATGAATGCCCTGTTTCACAAGGTGACATGGCAATGCAACAAAGTCATTTAAATTCTTAGTTTTTTGACGCGCGTAGTGATAACTATAGTATAGTGTAGCAACAACATGGTAACTACTTGCTATAATGTTGAAAGGTACAGTTTCTGATATCTGAAATCACCCAAACAGCGTTTATTAATACACAAAATTGTAAATGCATTACATTCATTGCACACCAGGTAGCACAAACTGTTGCTTTTTTGCTAACTTGAAATATCATGGCAATTATGATTCCTACCCAGAGTTTTTTGCAGAGTGTTTCAATAATTCCCTGCTCTCCGCTACATATATTTGTTATTTAAACTTGGGGTTAAGATTGTAATATGAAGGTATAACTGTTCCAAATATAGCTTGAAGGTCTGTCTACTTATCTGCTGAGTGAATCTAACAATAGAGAAGATGAAGAAGTTCTGTCTGCAAGTATCCTCGACACCCAGGCAGCTAGTAGCCACGAAAACCAAACTGCAAGCTCCCCCATGATTCAGTTATCTAGTAGTCAAGGCACCGAGTCAACTGTTACATTGACTTCCCCAAGTCAAGACTCTGAAGATGATTTGAAACAGACAAGGGCAAGTGTCGAATGCCAGACAACTGAAGGTATTTTCATTTCGAAGGGAGAATACGAGGAACTTCTTCGTAAATCTGCTGCTATTGTTGACATTGAAGGTGACCTGGAAAAGTTGAAAACATTCTTTCTTGCATATGACCCACAACCCCCTGTCATGGATCCCGATCGCTTTCAAGATATTTGTACGCAAGTTGGTGCTGCAAATCTTTTCTCAACCCTGTATAATGCAATGAGTTCAACTCGGATGTCAGACGAAAGGCAACAGCTAACAAAGCTAAGAATCATGGTTGTACTCTATATTATGATGTACTCAAAGTCACAGCGGGCTAACTGGTTCCAAGTATCCCTGGCAAGAACCCTCCAGCAATTTGGAATAAGCCAGCAAGGTTTAGAATCTCTGAGAAACCTGGGTATTGTTGCACACCCACGTACCATGAAAGCCTCCATGCTAACGTCTTCAGCATCCCACCTTGATAGAGTGAAGGGATTCTTTCAAACTGTAATTGAAAATGAACAGTTTATTGTATTTTGTATCGATGATTATCATAATATTCATACTAAACACCGACCCGAAGCTAAGACTCAAACCCAAACAGTCCACACCGCCACTCTACTGGTAAAAGTTTTCCCCAACATAAAAGCTGTGCCTAACGATTCCCTGCAACCTTTATTACCTGCCAGTCCAATAGATGAAAGTTTACTGAAAAAGTTCATAGTTGAGCAGATGAGCACTTGTTCCCAAACCTACGCAAGTACCATGCCAGACTGGGTAGTAGCGAAATACTTTGACCCTGAAGCAGAAAAACAAAGAGTTGCAATTCATGATTATCAACAGACTGAAATTAGAGAGATGCGATGTATGGACAATACTAAGCTTGTTGACAGCCTCAAATTGCCCTTAAAATCCTGCAACGATCTACTCACGGCTTTTAAACACATGCTAGCTAATGGTTTGGAAGATTACCTCAACTACTTTGTAGCTCCCTTTCCTGCTGATTGGCCCATGCAATTCTTTATGCGACAACTCGTGTACAACACTGCCTCAGTTTCCCTACCCACTATCTGCAAGAATGTAATCCCACTAATTGGTCCACTGCATATTTCCTTAAACTCCCGAGAGTGTGTTTTGCTCAACTTCCACAAAATTTTTGCAGATCTTTATTCCTTCCTCTTTGGTGCAAATGCAAAGCTGGCAAAGAAACCAAAACCTTGGCGACTATCGCTTCTCCTTGAGGTCATTTATGGGGGTTGGACTCTCATTCGAGATACAATTATGTCAGTCTTCCCAAATTGCAAAGACATCGAATTTCTCACCTTACTCAACCTTATTGATAACTACATCCCACTTGTCCTCAGCATCTACTCAGTAGTCTTCAAGTGCAGTAACTATGGCCTCTACTGTAACTCACTATTTCGCTGTTGGATAATGATGATGGTATTTCACCGCAGGCACTACGACAAAGCACTACTTACTGTTCTCTCTACCTTCAAATATTGGAATGAAACCACTCACCCAATGCACCAAGTCATTCAGCAATTCCTAGTAGCCCTAGATGAGTACCCTGTGGAGAGTTTTCATTCAGTTCTTCGGGCAAGGACAAATGAAACAGACACTGCTGAACAAATCCAAGAAAAGGCCAAAGAGATTGATGCCTGCAAGAAAGAAATGCAAGAGTTTCAGTCATCATTTGTCCCTCCCAGAAAATTTAACTACAGTAGGAAGCGTATTGACAACCTAAAAACCAAAGCTGCTGAGTTCCTGGTCAACAAGTTTGAGACCATCCATTCCCACCCAGGTCAAGCAACCCAACAACCACGGCAACGCAGGCAGAGAAAGGATCTAACCAAATGGGTTTTACCAAGTTTATTTGGCGATCAAGTTGTCACCAACAGAGTGCTCCCACTTGGATTTTCCTCAGTGGAAAGGTCACCTAACCCAGACAAGTAAGTTAGTTGGTCTTTAGTTACTGATATAGCAAAACAAAATTAAGCTACACCAAATATTGCACACTGAACAATGACAGTGTTATACTCTGATTCATGCTGGACTGTTTCAGCTCTGATTTATAAAAAAGAAAGTCATTTTTCACAAAAACGTTTTATTGTATGTAAAATTCAAATGGAATTCTCAAGTTCAATAACCAAAATTTTCAGTAGTTTCTTAATTTCTTTAATTCTGTGCCCTTACTAACAATATAAAGTTGAATTAGAAACTGTACATTTACCTTTTCTTAAATCCAGAGTGTGTGATAGCATTCAATGCACTCGCCAAAGCACATTATGGCGCATCTTCCATGGCTGTGGGCATTCGTTTCACATCCAGTGCAATCTTCCAGACATAAGCGTGTGCGAGATCTGCAAAGAATTTCTCACGTCGAAAGCCACATCACTCGGAGAGACGGCAAACAAAGCAGTCCACAATTTCAATTCCGAATCAGACGATCAAGGCTCCGATGAAGACGACTCGAACGATGAAGACAACGGCAGCGATGACGATGATGTCGAAGGCGAAACCCAAAGTGAAACAACGAACGCGCGAACTGTTCTCGATTTGATTTCCAAAGTGACTGCCTGGCGTAGGTTTAACGGTTCGCCATCTTAACGTTCGGTGAGTTATTTTTTCTCATTTGAAAAAAAAACCTGACTAAAACGCTCCGTTATTCCTTTCATGCTGTGTTAGCATGAGTATGGCAATGGCATGCCAAAAATATCAAGTGATAATCCACCCCGGAAATTAATCCTGCTTATTGTGAACAGGAAATCAATAAGTTAAAGTTTAAAGAAACCAATTAGAGTTCTTACCAAAACGCAGCTTTTAAATTCGACTAACCACTAGGACAATTCGTTTGGGGTTTGTCAATTCGAAGGACATTTAACTAGGCTTGCGCAAGGCAAAGTTTGGACGTCGATATCTTCGCAAAAACGCCATAAATCAAAAATCGCCGCGGGGAAGTTCAGGAAAAATCCTTTCTGAACAACATATCTTGATTTCATGAAAAAATACTAAAAATCCGATGGCAACGAAGCTCGAAAGTTACCACTTTACTTGTTTACAAAATTTGCGATATATACGCACTCTGATTGGCTTAGAGTCAAAATGTAAACAAATGTGCTGATTGGTCGAAGACAAAATTCCCCCTTGTTGAATTATATAAGTTCAAAACAACATTATTTAGATGCAAAAAAAGTAAAAACGATGATGAACAATCAACCCTTGCTGCTTCTGCTGCTCCTGCTAGAAATACGATAGAATATAGTAGGAGTAGATTAAAACAATATTTTAAGGGTAAAGTTGAACAATACAATGGCAGAATTAAAATTAGAGGAAAAAAATACAATTTAAACCTAGAGGATATTCTTGAAGATTTTTCACGAACCAAAAAGAAAAAATTTAATTTAAATTATCAAGATTTAGATTTCTTTTTATGCGAATTTAAAGAGATCAATGTACCTCAATCTTATGTTAATGATGAAAAAATAAGAAAAAAATATATTAAATTATACGATGAGCCATCAACATCTTTTGATGTAAAGGAAATTCTAAATACCATAAAAAGGGCAAAAGAAAATATAGAAAAATTTCAAAGTACACCCGTAAATATACCAAGGCTATATTATGGTCAGGACAGTCTCGACTCAGTAGAAAGAGGTAACAGAAAACTAAGAAGATTTCAAACAGAAAAAAGATTTGATTCACGTTTTAGAAGATACGATGAGGATGATTGAATTTCATTGTTTCATCAATAGATTTTTAAATACAGATGATTTAGATAAATTATTAAAAACCAGTTCGGTAAGAAAACCTTATTTTTTGGGTACATATCCTGCAAATATTAAACCAAAAGTATTTGATATTTGTTGTTGGATATGGAATACTGATGAAGAGGATAAAGACGGAAAGCATTTGATAGCTATTTGGTATCAAAACAATTAAATTATATATTTTGATAGTTATGCAAACAATATTTCATTTTACAATAGAAATTATTGGTGAGATGATTTTTTAAAAATTGTAAATGGAAATGTGGTGTATGGTGTTCACTGCTTATATTGGAAAAATGTAGCATGACCGATTATTTAAATCTTCATCAAAGCGTATCGCAACCTAATAAGTTAATAGAGAATGAAGAAATGTTAAGTGTTCTAATTATGCAATTGTTTGGATTATCAATCATAGACATTTATGAATAAAAATGCAAGAAATCAAACAAACAGATTTGTTGTAAGTATTTATCATTATTATTAAATAAATCTTTCACATAAATTAATATCATCTTAATTATTTTCTACATTGTAAATTATAGTGTCATCATTTGGAAGAACATCCCAACGTATTCTTGTATTAGCATAACTCTTTGGATGCACATCAGAGACCAGATGACTGTATTTCTTTGTATAAAGATCCTTTGATATTTGATCCATTACTGCTTTAGGCAACTGACGATTTTGTCTCATCATCATCATATTTCGATGGTCCGATAAATTTTTAAACAATATCGAATAATGACTGTTCATTCGTAATGTTTGTAATTTTCCATTTCCATAGTTTAGGTTTTGACAAACAAAAATAAATGACATATTGAAATGATGACTATCTTGAGTTGCAATATTATTCAAATTATCCAAATTTGTTTTATTAAAAGCGGAAAGCACCATTAAATCATCCATTACAACCAATAAGTTTTCTTCAGATTTTTTTTTATTATTTAACGGGTCAATAGTCCGAATACGTTTTTACAGTTGATAAATTTGTAGAGTTTTAAAGATGAAAAATTTTTTCATTTGTCAATCATTTTTTTGATATCATTGTATATCGGTTGGTGGGCTGAATACAAATAAATTAATCTTTGAACAGGTGGTGAAATAATTTCATTATGTTCAATCATTTTCATAATGAAAAATGTGTTTCCCAATTCAGAAAGGATGGTAAAAAGGTATTTGACATTTTTAAATTTCACTAATCTAAAACAAAAAGAAGTTGTTTTTTTCAAAAAAATATGTAATAACAAACAGCAGAAGAACGCATTGTTTGTTCCACGAACAGAAAGAACATAATCGAAAAAGATTTTAAAGGGTATGATGAACAGATATCATGATTTTGGCATTACATTCTACATCATCGCATCGCATGCAAAACAAGATCGAAAAGATCAATGAAATATGACTGTGATGGTAACGTATATTTTGACATTGACATGCACTGATGAAGATCCGGGTTAATGGACCTAAAGCTTTGCAATAATAAATATATAAAAAATGATTGAAAAGATTAGTGAAATATAGTGGTAATGTGTATTTTGGAATTCACATTTTTGCATGCAAAAAATAGAAAAAATATTGGAAAAATTTGAGCATAAATGAGTTTTACAAACATTGACTGACAAGATTAAGTCTGATAAGATTTTGATAAAATAAAATCCTATACGGTATAACCGGATGACAATCAGAAACGTCTGCAAACACACACCAAACATGGATTTGATCAATTCATTTCATTTGCATCAAACATCATCCGAAAAAGATACCAGAAAAAAAAAGGTAAAATGAAGATAAAACAAACGACCAAAAATAAGTCACCGAGCAGGCAACAAGCATGTCATGTCGTGTGTTTGGCTGAAAATTTAAAGGAAAAGGGGGAGTTACACTTATACAAAGATCTTATATTTTAGACAATTGCAGAAAATGGAAGATTTTATGCATGCCAAACGATTAAAATTGAAGCAAAAGGATTGAAAATTTGCAATCAAAAACTATGTAGATCCTGATAGATAGCGGCAGTTTAAAAGCATATGATTGCCTTATGTTATCATATGTTTTTGAGGAACAAAATTCCAAAGTAAAACAATTTAAAATGAAAGAAACAAATTAAAACAATTTCAAATTAAGAGATTGATGATTTGAAAATGGCAAACCAAAATTAATCTATGAAATAGATGAACACAAGCAAAGCAGACAAGTAACAAACGTATGCAAAAAATTCACATAATTGATATGCAAAATGTCACAAAACAACCCATGCAAAAGATGATATCACTTATGAATGTCAAAACACAAACGCATTATTCAAACAAGACAGAAAACAAAAAATAAGGATAGCATAGTGTGAGAAAGCAAAGATTGACACAAAAACATGATGAATTCAAGTTCATGAAACATATTGTGGATTGAAAAAAGATCACAATAGAAAGAGTATGTTTTAACATGACATTTTTTTTGGAATGAAAATGCAAACAGAAAACAACCAAGTAAGTCAAGCAAAAAGCAAGATGCAAAAGAATTTAACCAAACAAAAGAAAAAAAAGCCAAAATATATAAACGCTAAAACATTGTTTACAAATTTGAAACCCATACTCTAAAAAAATTAGTATTTTACATACCAACAGAAAAAAAAATTGTTAGCAGTTTCTTATTCCATAGTTACTACTATGCAACAAATAAATTTGTTTAAAAAATTATGGTAAAAAAAAGACACTCTATGCAACAAGTTTGTCATGCTAAAAATTTGGGAAAAAACTCCGATGCAACGCTGAATCAGTTGTCCAATGTAAGAAAAAGGAGAGCAAAGTAAAGGCGGTATTCACTGCAAATATGTTGAAAATGGCAAAGTGAAAAAAGGTCTTGTCAACAATCAATCGTATGCAAAAGATGGTATCAAAGTAAAAAAGATTTTAACAAAGCTACGACAACAGAACAGTCGAATCTTACAACCATTTTGTTTGAAAGACAAAACCAAATCACTTGAAATGCAAAAATTCATAGAATACAAATCATAAAGCAGTGCAAGAAATTGACTTTACAGTTGAAAGTAAAAAAATCAATCAAGCTATTGCAGATACAAGACACAAGGAGGTTTTGCAATTGAAAGAAAAAAAAACTTGGATTTAAAAGAACAAATCAAATGTTTGAACGAGAAGAAAATGAAAACAATTCCAGTGCAAGAAATAATGGATTAACGCATACATTCAAAGAAAGAAAAAAGAAAAACAAGTTACAGTATGCGCTGTAATACATACAAATTAGAAGAACTCGAGTTGAAGAAAATCCTTGCCTGACATGTCGCAATCATGGGTTAAAAAAACATGTGAAAGAAATAGCAAATAGCAGACCAATGAGCGAATAAAATGAAAATAGATGTGCAAATATTTGCTTTGCATTCAAACAACCAACCAACCAACCAAAGCTAAAATTGTTCAAAAAGGTGGTCTTCACTGCCGAAAAGAGAGGATGAAAGTGTGCACTTGAAAAGCGAAAAATGACAATGACTTCACTCAATGCAAATAAAAAAGCTCCAGAGGAAAAAATGGATTATCATGAAGAAGCTTTGCAATAATAATAAGGTAAAAAAAGTTACCAGCAATCTTCTGTGTGTACTTTTGTAATGCATCTACAAAACAGAAGAACTGGCAAGGAAGAACGTACGCTCATGTCGCTATTTCTTACAACATGAATAGTGTGTTTGCACCTACGTCACAGTGACGTCAGTAAAACTTAGGGTCCGCCATGTTGGAGGAGTGAAAACACATGACGTGTGAACTTAGTAGTAGTATTTACTACAGAGCGGCACTGAATCTGTTCGAAGAAAGAACTCAATATGCCGGTCTTTTGCTTAATCTTAAATTTTTCAAACGACAAATCTTAACGTAAACATCGTTCTTTCTGTTGTGCCGCAAGAATTGTAAAATATCAAAGCGAGCAAGCGGAGATTTTGTCAACCGAAGGCAAGCGAAGATGCGTGTCGCGGTGTCGGTAATAAGTCGACAAGATTCAACGCACAAAATACTTAAAATCGCGCGTGCGGCGATCATTTTTACTCGGATAAGGCAGCTTCCTTGTGGAATGT
Source organism: Phenganax marumi (assembly GCA_025400095.1). Classification (NCBI taxonomy): domain Eukaryota; kingdom Metazoa; phylum Cnidaria; class Anthozoa; order Malacalcyonacea; family Clavulariidae; genus Phenganax; species Phenganax marumi. Next base: position 4,793 of record JAODVM010063441.1, on the reverse strand, counting down.
ATTAAATATTGACTGGGTACCTTCTCATTGGACACAAACAATCAAGATAAACGAAGCGTGGAAACTGGAAAATCATTTGGTGTTGCCTATGATATTGCCTGTAACTAGTAAATGTTTACTCATATACTGTAGTTGCTGATTCTAAACCGTGACTTTTATAATATATTCATATCTCTATGTAGTATATTTTACAGCGCATCTGAATATTGTTATGCAAATTTGCGCTTTATAGTTAAGGTTTAGGTATTTTCAATAAAAATAATAATAATATTATAAAAGGTAACAGAGTCGCCGAACGAAGGAAAAGCATGAACAAGAGCACAGAACAAATGGTTATAGAGAAGTTACACAAGAGTAAACAAACGTTGCGTGACTACCAAATCGATTATGGATGATGAAATGAATATTCTTCTCATTAGTTGTATGAAAACGTTTCGATAAATCTAGTCGAGAGTCGAGAGTTCTAAGTTGAAAAGAATGCTGGCAATATTATGCGAACAGCACTCGCCATACCCGCTATACGTCCAAGTTAGTGAGCAGACCCAACAATTCCATGTTTAGTTGTTATCCAAAGCTCAACAGGCAACTCGTTTGTTGCGACTTGCGATTGTCGACCTTGGTCAACAACCACGTAATTATCAGAGAATATAGTTGCCCTAAAACACTTGCAATAAAGCTGGACACCATCTGGTTGTAGGCCTGCGAGCTTCAAAACTTTAAAATTGATCGTTCGTGTAAAATCTCGTTTCTAAAATAAGATATGATGCTAGATCGGCTTCTTCGGAAGGAAGGCATTCGCGGTTCGCCTGCCGCCTGCGTACGTACCCAACTTTTCCTCTGCAATACTGAGAGGATCGACACAAATAACCAATAATTTCTCGATATAACACTTCCTAAAAAGACTATCGAGAGATTTTGCGTATTCAGACAAAAACATCTCATGAATAATTCCTTTGTCTGACTCACTGTTTACGTTTAGTTCCCGCATGACTAGTCGTCATATTGGATCTGCACTCCTCCAATATGGCGACGTCTTACACTCAATACGTCTGTGACGTCATTTGCAAACACACTATACAAAGACACACCATTATGTAGGAAATTACATGAAACCAGTTGTTTGCAAAAACACTTTTATATGACAGTGTAAAAATAAATAAAACTAGGAAAACTCAATGACACATTGTTTTATTAACAAAATGGAAACACTAGGGAAACTCATTTCTTCTTGAGCATAAAGGAAATGAAACTCAATTTTACAGATGAAGACATCCAAAAAAAAACAAGTGAGTGGACAAAAATGAAGAAACCAAGGCCAAATTACAAAATTTTGTGCACAAAATGGGTGAAACTGGGCAAACTCATATTTCCGCAAATAATGAAAACCCTGGGCATAAAAGGAACTCAATTTTGCAGAGGAAGATATCCAAAATAATCAAAAGAAAACAAGAATCACTTGAGTGGAAGAAACTCAACATGAAACATGCACACATGATACTTCAACATACAAGACATTTAAGCAATGGTATTAACAACCCAAACAAAAAGAAAACTTTATAGAAATGATGAATTTGTTACCAAAGTCAGCAACAGTTATTTTTGTCAAAATAGTCTCATTATGAATACAACAAATACCTTCTAAAATAACAAAAAAAATAATAAAGTGGTGGTTCTTTAAAAATTGTCAAATATTAATAGAACATGATATGCAACATCTGATTGATAGTTTTCAAAGAAAACTAGAAATTCGCAAAAGGAAAAAGATTCTTCAGCAGGCTTTTAACCATCCAGATATTTTCAAACTTGATATCCGTATGGTACGGAAAAAAATCCGGTAAAATGATTCGTTTGTCAATCATAGATTGAAATTTCTTCATTTCATTGCTAACAACTATATTTTGTTGATTAGTACGCGTAATCTTATCTTTGTAGACTACTTCAATAATTTGACTATGGTCTTTTACACATGTTTGAATCGAATCAAAAGTTTTTTTTCTCTACCTTCCCCTTTTAATGTAAATCCTTTTATGTGAATAACTTCCTTTTTCTTCTTGGTAATATAAGCGTATGATTTAGGAACAGAACTACAAAACTGACAAATCCAATCGTCCTTATGTAATTCATTAGTAAGATCACCTAAATAATTCCCAGTTTCTATCACTGCATCGTTATCATTGTTACAAACATAAATAATCAAATCAGTATCATAATACAGTACTCGTTCTTTCAATCTATTCAATATTTCAAATAATTCTAATCGTGCATAGCTTGTTACAGAAGCTGCTATAATGACATCTCGATTTTTTAAAGTCGTTACGGTATTCAATATTTTCTTATGTGTTGTACGTACAACATCGGCGCTTATATAATCTAAAGAGGTAAGCTCCAATGTTTTATCATTTGCTAAAACTTTCAAGTCATACAAGTTGTTAATAAAATAAACTACTGTATTATTATTATTTTGGGCTAATTTACCCCATAACGAATTCAATATTGCTTTCATCACGATACGTTTACGGAGATTATGTTAAATTTGTTCAACATCTAATTGAACACCCTTGTGTTCATTATACTTTTTAACAAATTCTATAAATTTTTTTCCCTCTATTGTACCCTCCTTATCGTAACAATGTTCAGGAACACCGCTACTTTCTTGTTTAATTTTCATAAATGTATTCACATAATTGGAAAATATCTTATCCATCATCGAATAATGATAAATCTCATGGACTTGTATAATTTTGTATCCACATTTAACAGCTTCATGAACCTCCATGCTCATCCATGTACCGTGAATATAATGTTCACTTTCCTCATCCAAACATGTAGCACGTTTAGCGTGCGCACAAAACAAACATAAAGGAAACAACAATTTACCATTAACGTGTGTTGGTAAAACAGGAAAATATAAGTCAGTTGGTGGTAAACCATGCATTTTATAAGACCAAATATATTCTCTATTTTTATGGAATCACTTTCAGCTGCATAATATATAGTTCAATGACGTACAGGAAACTGTATTTGTTTCTTCACAAAAACCATCAACAAAACGCCCTAAAATTTTACATTCACTGTGTTTTGATAAATGACTCTCCAAACTATAGCTTTCCCTTCTTAAATTATTCTCAACCTCTTTTAACCAACAAAGTGCAATCAGACTTTGGTTTACATTTCCACGATACCCACTAGAAGGAAGTTGAGCTATTGTTTCCTTTGGTAGAAAATTTGTATGGAATATTTTCAAAGCCAAAGAAGCTGTGGTAGAACACGATTTATCGTAAAAGAGTGAAACATTTGTTATCTCAATAATCAATTGAGAAAATATTACACATCCGCATCTCAATATATCCACATCCAATTGACAATAGTAATAAATCACATCATGAAATACATACATTTTTTTACATTGCTCATCATACCATTCCTTAAATGTCTCATATTCCTCTGGTGGAATATCAAAATAATCCATAGACACCATTGGTCTGACATAATCCAAATTTGTAAATTTGTATGGGTGGTAACCCTTACATAAAGTTTCTATCCCCACAGCTTTTTGAAATTGTGCTATTTTCATGCTTGAAAACAAATAATTGTTGAAAAACCCAAATTGTTTTCATTTATGGTCATTGCTATTATTTGGTTGCCATTCATTGTTACTTTGGGTTCGATATTCGCAACAGAAAACAACAAAGCAAAAATGGAATAGAAAACGTCCACCGTTATGTGCAATCCAAACACTATCATGTTGTTTCATAATAAAATCAACTAATTGCTTCACTACCGAATCATTTTGTCATTCCTCAAAAACATACTGTCAATACCCATAACAATCAACAGGATCTACAGATATGTCGCACGTATAATCATAGATGTATGGTAAAAACTTATTGTAGTTTCTAGCAAACGGTATGTTATTGCATAACGCACATACCTTTTTGAACAATACAATAAAATGGTATCATATAACCATTTTCGTCTATTCTCATTTTAAAATCATAAAAAAATAATGTGGTTGTTTTTCTTGAAAGATTTACTTTCAATAGTTTAAAAAAGCAATGGTGCGTTTTTGGTAGTTTTTTTTACAATGATAACAATACTTTTTGTCACAATCGTTTTTTTCAAATTTCGTTTTATTAATAAAGGTAAAACGGGATACAATCCTATTACACGTTTCACAAAACATCACCTTTTGACAAGGTGCAATTTTTAATTGTTTTCGTTTTGAATTTAAAAAAACATGTTGAAATAAATTATTTTCAAAACATCGATGGTTCTCAAACAAAATATTACACTTTGTACATTTCATCGAAAAATTCATTTCATTTTTGCATCCTAAAGCATTAGAATAACATTTCAAACAAGATGATTTTAATAAACAAAAATGTGATTGTGAATTTTCATGCTGTTTATAACATTTCATGCAACAAAAACAAAATTTGTTTAAATCAATTTTCAAAAATGTATTTGACAATAAAATGACACCATAGTGTTTTTCTTTTAACCACAAACATATTATTTTGTCCAACAATTGTGTTAAATTCTTGTCCTTATCTACACGAGAATCATACACGATATTATCATAATATTTTTTTGAAAACAACTACATTGATAATATCCTTTATTAAATAATTTTCATAAACCTCTTCAATTTCATTAACAAATACCGGTCCTTCTCGAATAGAACTTTTACGATATACAGGGTGTCTAAAAAAAAATGTAATCCAACTTTGGCGCGCTATTGTGCAAAAATTACTAAATAAACGAGTGTAATTTTTAGATATTTGGAAAGATCA
>JAODVM010063330.1:0-17603 GCA_025400095.1 Phenganax marumi | reverse complement strand
TGAAGGTCCGGGCTAACGGACCGAAAGCTTTGCAATAATAAATATACATGGTGTATCCTCAAAACGAATACTGAAACAAAGTTTAGCTAAATGTTTAAGCCTGGTTTCCATATAGTCGTAAACGTCGTAAAGATACAGAGTCACGAACTTTCTAAACATCCGAGATAAAGTATTTTAAAACAAATTATTAGCAATGCAATTATTAGTGAGCAACATGCATGATTTCTATGACATATACTGCCAAGAAGATAGAATATTTTGGCTGTTGAGAGATATCGCGGCTCTATCTTTACGACGTTTACGACTATATGGAAACCAGGCTTTAGAGATCAGATTGAAGGAAGTAAAAAATGTTAAAGTTTTAATCGTTGGAAATTTGTCAAAAATGCGTTCCAATGACTCCTTCGCACTAGCTATTTTTTTGCTCATGGGAGATACAGATAGGTCCGCTTTTTGCAGACACAGTGTCCAGAAGTGAATATGTTATAAAGTAACTACAGTGTACTACTTTACCTATTATGTTCCCTAGAGCCCATACAGCTTGTTCACAAACATTTTGATGAGGAGAATACAAAAGTTTCATAAAATAAGGAACAGCTCCTGTTAAATGAATCACAAAAATGTATAACAATACGCAAAATATAAATGTCATACACACATGTGTTCTTTTCATCGCACCTGCATGCACAACAGCTTGTGTTTGTCTTGAAGTTCCAGATGCAATATTTGTCAATGCCCATGCAGCCTCGAACTGCAAAGAGGATCTAAAAGGAACAAATGCTATCTTACTAAAAATCATCACTCTAAGGGGGTGTTGAAAAACATGGTCTTAGCCTGCATTAAGCATGCTCTCCATGTACTCATATTAAAAAGCTGTAATAACAGAGTGACATGATGACTGAGTAGTGAACTTGTTAGTTATAAAATGTTGTACAGTATTTTGACTGGTAAAAGATATTTATGTGCCACACTCAATGCTCTCCTATCTTGTTTTTGTACACACTCAGAATGGACGTTTTTCCCACGGTTGCTGGTGTACATAGCATTCGTTCCTCAAAGGCTAAATTTCTGAGAGCTAAAATGCAATACTCTCATACTTGTCTAAAATTAATTAAACCACAGAGATTGGTAGTTCAAAAGTAGGTTAAGTTCACCACGGGTGAAAACAAAAATTTTGAAGCATACTTTTGACTGCTTTTTTATGAGCTTTGATGTAACTTATGATACATTTCATGGGAACCAATAGAAGTCTCAATTAATTAGCAAAGATTAGAAACAAATGGATAATTATTAAAAAAATGTGAAATCCATACAGCCACATGAATTTTAACCCACTGAGTTAATGCTAGTCTGCCTTTAAACAACTGGCTCCACCATTGCAATGCCTACACAATCCAAGTGAACCTATAGTTTCATGATCAAACAGTGGACAATACAGTAGGGTAATTAATAGCTGTTATTATACTTACTGTTCTTCTTTACTAAGACATCCAACCAGAATAGGCAGAATACCTGATCTAAAACATGAATTTCAAAACTTTATGCAACATACTGCAAGGTGGAAAGTTTACACATTATACCAGGGGCGCTGGAAGCAACATTCAGCAGTGGGGGCAGCGTTTTAGAAAGAGCACCTTTTTCTTTGCTCGTGGTTTTATTAACTTCATTGTGCACTTTCCATGTATGTAGCATGTTTATACATGGTGGGACTGAAATCAGAAGAAGTCGGATCATTTGTTCACCAATCTTGACCGACGCGTGCTCGTGCGAGTCCCAGTGCCAGGCCTGGTATCGTAAATAATATGTATAACACTTGGTTAACTCACTCGATTAGCTCATCAATTGGAGGATTTCTATCTCTTGACAACAATTTTCTAGAAGTGAGAAAATGGTCCTCTTGCAATATGATTCAGTGTACTAAAACTCAATGCTTCCACAACAGCAAATTAATATCACACCTACCTAGCTGACTGAACAGCCCCTAACTGCACTTTAGGATCATCACTACCAGCATTCTAGGTAAAGTCATTAAGATTTTGTTACAGATGACCATGAAAACATTGTAACTAGCTATGCAACTATCAACAGTACACTGCTGCAAAAACTGAACATGCTTAAAAACTGTCCACTGATATTGAACCCTAATGAGAATTGCACTTCTTGCTTCCTACTGAAGCAGAAAGATTAGTATACAATGTAAAAACTAATATAAATATTTATGAGGACTGTAGAATGCACATGACAAGAATACTCACATCAACAATAGCCAAAAGATCAGCAGGCTGAAAAAATAAAAGAATGCAAAGCATATAGTAAACTACAGGTATTGCACATATATTACAAGACTAGCAAGTTTACATCATTAGCATACACAATGTTAGAAAAACAATGCTAGACTCAAGTTGATCACAGTTATGCCAAAAAACCCTGCAATTGAACCTGTGATTTTTCTTCTTTATCATCTGATGCTCCAATAGGAACATTTCTTCGTTTTTGCATGTGATCATCTTTCCTTGCCTGCCACAAAAAATTGTAAAATTGTTTAAACTTGTTCCAATTATGAAGCGGGAAAAGTCTTTCATTAATGAGTAAAGCCATAAGATGCTGAAAGGGTAAAAATGACAAGATACAAGGTCCATTTTATGATTTGCATCTGAATGGTCAATAACTACGGTATTTACCTAGGACTGCAATATGCACGAAATGAACGTGTTTGGCTATTGACTTTTTGAGATAAAATCATTGTATTGTTCCATGGCAGCAACCCAAACAAAAACAAACACAAAGCCTATGCTTTGTACATCATTTTGAGGTCAAGACCAGGGTCAAGACTAAAAAACATTGCACCTATTGTATTACCTTTCTTAACTCAACTGTGACTTCATTTCGTCTTTGTCTTGATGACTATATGAGAAACATTAACATGGAGTATTGCACCTGATCAAGTTGATGTACAGAGTGTTATGATAAGATACTAGAGCTGTGCCTATTGGTCAAGTTTCATGTTGGTCAATTGCCATTAACAACTGTAATGAGTAATTAATCAAATTATGTAATGAATAATAAATCGTAATATCCATTGTAATAAAATGCAAAGGTTTGCCCTTTTTGAATGAAAGGTAGATTTTACCCAACTACCAAAAAGCCCAAAACAAAAATTGATTGATGAGACAGCTCTCAATAAAATACTCTAGGTACAGACTGTTACAATTTTAACAAGCACGTGAAAAAGGCAGATAGGTTTACCTTACCAAGCAATTACCTTACCAAGCAGTAATTACCTTACCAAGTAATTACCTAACCAAGCAATAACTTAACAAGCAATATTGTTTTCAAAGCACATAATGTACAATTTCATAAGAACACCAGATCTGTAAGTCTGGTATTACAGCTAGCATTCCAGCAATGTATTTACTATAGTGTCAAGCAACAAATACTTGTTTTTGCTGCATTTTCAATTTTAAGCAGTCAATGCTCATACCAACTTCTTACTTGCAAACAAGAGTCAAAAGCATCGCACTTTCCCCCTCAAATGCATTTCACAGTTGTACCTGTTTGGTAGTCTTTTTGTCCGTAGTTAGAAATGAGATTATGCCTAATGTAAGGTCGTTTGAAAAGTATGAAACCTAAAGTTCTCACTACCAGATTAGTAACCACATTTGTAAAAACTGACCCTCCCAGTAAAGTAACATAACATTAGCTGCTTAGGAGGAGTTTGTTGATCTGCAGTTGAGCCAGTTGGCTATAAACTTAAGTTTACTTTAAAATGACCCAGTAATCAGAAGTTTAAAAGCTTGACAGAGACTTGACACATGAAAAGATCAGCTGGGATGGTTTATGTTACCAAATTATTGAATATAAACAAGCTTGCAAGCTTGTCATATTACAATATTTCTTATGGTAATATTTACATTACAATAATACTAGACAGTGCTTTAAAATAGCCATTAATACTTTCCAGCATTTTCCCCAAAAGATGTTTAACAAAGTACACAACAGTAACATTTAAATTAGCTATGCTTGGAAATCGTGGATAAAATTCTGTCGACTCAACAATGAAAAATAAGTTTCGACGTACTGCTGTATTGCAGGAGTGCATTTAATCAGTTTGCATTTCACTGGTACACTTGAAGTTAATAAAAGACCCATATATTAAAGGATACTAGCAAACAGAGTTGAGAAGTAGAGAAGGAAAGATAACAAATTGCGTATTTTAATCACACATTTCCGACAGACTGGAGGGTCATTATATTCGCCAAAGCCAAAGAGGCTCAGACTCAAAGTGAGTATTCGAAAAGCAAGTGATACCAACGACAATTTTCGACAATACACTAACTTCTACTCACTGCTTGGTCTCTGTCGTTGTATTTGTAGCTTCTAAGTCTTGAATCAATACCCTTCGTTGCCATTCTTAATAAAAAAGATATTGAGCGAAAACAACAAAATTATTTTGCTCCTCGACTACCCAGACACTCTCTTCACTCACGCAAACTGCGCATGTCGACAAGCGCCCCGGCTAATACGCTGACTGGTGGACTGCGGGAAGATTTTGCCAGAACCATGCTTACGTACAGATGTTGAGCTCCGTCAGAAAGCGTATAAGATGTTTTTTTATCACGAAAAATCGAAAACAAATAGAGCGAGGCTAGAAGAAGTGGTTACGTGGCGGGTCGAAATCGAAGAAACATTTTCGTGATTAGTAACATGGGTTTATTATCCCGCAGTTGCCCAGGGACCGCGGAGCATGTTTTGGATTCGGGGGTTACCCTATCGAACGCCGAAGACGTGAAGGCTAAAAGATTTTCATGGGGGTCTAAGGGCATTCTCCCCCAGAAAAGTTTCTAAATCTGAGGACTTTAAGAGCCCCGTAAACGCAACCGAGTTTACTAGTTGGGCTTAAAACGTTTTTCTTTTATGTAATTGTCACGAAAAATCCATTGTAACACTCTTGGTATAAGTATGGATAACAGTATAACCTTTATCTGTGAACCAATTTTCAAACCTAAGCACCATCACGCATGTTTTTTAAGACTAAGCATTCCTTAAAAATTACTGGGGGGGGGCAGCTTCAGCCCTGCCAACCCCCTTGCCTCCACGGTACCTGCTGTTTTTGATGAGTGCTTATCAGTGAACTTTATTTTCCGTGTTCATGACATCAACATTTTTTGGCTTCACTTTTTTCCGGCAAAATGATAGCATGTACTCCATGATGTTTTCTCGGAGTTCTCCCCAATGGTTCTCCCTCCGCAATGAGCTGTCAAGCGCCTTCAGAGCGCCATAACCCTAAACCAGTGCCCTAACCTAACCCATCGCCCCCACGTGATTGCCCCTGCTACCCCCCGCTCCTTAAATAGTCTAGAGAAGTAAAAAATGGTGGACATGAAACGCGCAGAAAAAACTACATACGCTTTTTCTACTCGTCAAAAAATTTTCTCTATGATCTCGACCAGCTACCGAATCCTATCTGACTCGTTTTCAGGCTTAGAAGCACACATCTACGCCTGTGTTCGCCTGTGTAATTCCACATCTGCATGTTTTTAATTTGTTCCCAAGTTCCTGACCGGAAACGATAGTGTACAGGAAGTGAAAAAAATGTCAATGGTGATTTTACATGATTTTAAATCAGAACACTGTATTATCGCGAAATTCTTCGATATTTTGCATGAAATTTAGTAAAGAATTGAAAGGTTACACTTATACATCCAGAGGTTCGTTAATTTAGTCATGGTTTAGTCGATCCGCATAATTACATGCAATGGCAGGCTTTTTGGATGAATTATCCAATATTAATGGTCTCAGAGACATGCAGTTGTGTGCGCACACTGTATTTTCTCTCTCGTTCCATATATTTGATAGTGAGATCAAATTGGGTGGTAGGTGCTAATATAATAATATACAAGTTCTGCGATTTTTTTACGTGGTTATCTTGATATGAAAGAAAGAATTTTGCTAAAGTGGAGTAGTGGTATGTTAAGGCTATTCCATTGTACCACAGCGCCCCCCCCTGAAATAATGTCCCCGAAAGCTATGGTGGAAATTTCTTACAACTCTAGTCCCTCCCTTGAAAATCTTATTTTGCCCATTCATGGGTGAGATAAACAGAAAGTCCTGCCTTTGTCATTTCCCCCTTCTGTTACCATCTTCCCTGTTTGGCCTCCCTCGTTTAGCCCACCCTCTTTTTCATCTAAACATAAGAGTTTGCTACAAAAAGCCTTCAAAGGCTATGAATGTATGTTCTTTATTTTTAGTTTCTGCAGCACACTGATCATGAACTCTTCAAATTGAAACCATCAAAGGTGCAAAAGCTACCTGATTATGAAAAATGGGTTTCTGGGCAAGCTACAAAAGACTAACTCAAAGGCAAAAAATTCTCATTGGTGTTGCCTGGATTGCTGCAGGTTTACTTGGTCCTCATATAATGCTTGGGTTCTTCCCAAATAAGCGGCAAAGACTGAAGGAAAGGCAAATGATTGATGAAGAAAAGCAGAATTAAGTAGTTGATAAAGCTAGAATTGGTGGGCTTGTAATGTTGGGGAGATTGTTGATGTAGAATTACTCAATGGCAGCTACAAACTCTTTGGAAAATTTAAACTGGCATTGCAGACTGTAGCATGTGACTGTTACAATGAAGACGGCATCAGTCATTGTAGAGATAATTTAAGATACAAGTGCTGTATTTTGATCGTATGAAAATATGTCAGTAAAGGATTTGTTGCTATTCAAAAAGTCAGTATTTGTAAATAATGTATCCAAAACTGTAAAAGGACAGCATGTGAAACAGCAGTATATATAACAATGCTTTATTTCTATCCATATTCTGCTTTCATGTCCTATACAGCATTCAGTTTACAGGTTTGTAATGTAATCTGTTTTTTTATATCCGCCGAATCCGCGCATTTCTTCCAATTTTCCACGTGCTTCCGCATGTCCTTTCTCCCTATCCGTGTTCCTCTATGGTTACATGTGGTTGGAACGGAAGTGCCTTCCTTTGTAAACGTTGCTTTTCTTGAGGTCAGTCTCGCAGAACTTTATTTGCGTTGAACCATCGAGTGTTCATCTGTGTACATAGAATCAGTAAAATCTGCACAAGATGGCCATAGCTTCGCAAAGCACCGTGTCTCCATTCTTTCAACTTATCCGCGTCAGTTTAATCCTCATAAACATTATATTCTGGGTAAGACAATGTTCATTTGTTTTTCGTGCGCAAAAGGGTCGATCGTTGCAGTTGGTGTAATATATCAGTACGTTTAGCTCGTAAATGCAAACTGTTACAGGTGCGTGAGTAAATTACAATTGTATATATATATACCTATCATAAACTGTAAACTGTAGCTTGGGATGAGCCGATCGAATTAACTAGAGAAATTCGTAAAACGGCGAACTGAAAGGACGCGCATTTACGCTAATTGCCAGTCTTCGTATCAACATTACGTGTCTTTCGTAGACATTGCTTATTTATGTGGTGCGATCGATAAATTTGCCTTTTTACTGACTGAATGAAAATCGTGAAATCTTTAACTTTAGCACTATGTCGTACGATACCTCAGAAATTATACGAGCGGCAGAGAATTTTTGGCAGCTAAAAAAACATTGTACGCCTAGCCGTGCGAAGCGGGGGGGGGGGGGGACGCTGAGGAGGCGACAGCCCCTCAATTTAGTCAGATGTACTAATTAGTCGGGCAATTTGGACTTAAAGAGTCGGGCAATCTTTCTGCTTGTCTGAAATCAATTTGGTCTTTCCAAAGAACAAAATTTTTATTAATGGAAAAGCATATCGCAAAATTTAACAAATATGCAAACACGGCTGGCGTATAAGTTTCCATAAACGTAACAGAAACAATTAAAATAAACATGCTTTTCCGTTTGCGCCACTGGCTATGAAGTTATCCATAGGGTCAGCGGATACGGACAGACGGCCGGACGGATAGCGACGGACGGACGGACAGATAACTTAAGGCCATTTTCCACTACGGCCGTTTTTCCCGCGCGGGCGGAGCGCACATTTTTGAACATGCTCTGTTGTTGATTGCCTTCTCTCGATCTCGCGTACACGCGGATAAAGTTGAATCACTTTTAACTTTCCTGGCGCGCACGCGAGACCAAGCCCGGACAGACGACAGAGCATGTTCATATCTGTGCGCTCCGCCCGCGCGGGCAAAACGGCCGTAATGGAAAATGGTCTTTACTTTTCTGCAAAACATATTTTAAAAGTCATATCCGCGTTTTATCCAATCGGGTAAAACACGAAGATGGTATAAAATATGCTTTTCAGGCGTTTTAAAGTCATACCCGCATTTTCCCCTGACCCGTTATCCACAACCGTGACTGGCGCGAGCGCTAACTGCTCAGTAACTGGCGCAAATAGTACTATAATTTAGTAGTAAGAACATTGTGGCTTTTTGAGCATAACTTTTATCTCTTAATCTTAATCTTAGTCAAATCAATTGTAATTCAGTCTTACGACTGCAAATATTGATTCATCAAACGTTCTATCTGTAATACAGACGTCGTCTGCGACCGCGACAAATCGATTATCGATATGAACAAAATTGTTGACGTTTTTGGCCAACGACGTTACTGTGCCTTACATTTCTTTTGACACTATACATACATGGATAAACTTGTAGAGAAGATTAACTGAGTGAGGTTTTTGGTAAAAGCTACATATTTATGACATTATAGTAGTCATTAGACTTCGTCTTGTTGCAGTGATATTTTCGATATTTTATCTTAGTTCCTCACCTGTTCCGTGCACAAATCTCACCCCCCGCCCCCCAAAACGGAGAAAATAGCATTTTCGAGACTCCAGTTTTCAAAAATTTCCCGGGGGAGCATGCCCCCGGATCCTCGTAGGAATTCTCGCGCCTTTGCGCTCGTCGGGCGGATTATCATCCGCCCCCTCCCCCCAAAAAATTTCTTAGCCCATACGCCTATGATTGCACGTGTAATGAACGTACTGTACTTTAATACCATCAATCATCATTTTGATAATTAAAATTTCCTGTTCTTGATTTAAAACTTGCTCAATCCTCTCGCCGCTCCACGAATTTTCGTTTTAGCGTTCAGTGGCGTAGCGGACTAAGGTCTGCAAGGGGCCACTAATGAACCTATAACAACGTAATGACATTCAACACTTAATTAAATGAATTGCAAAAAAATGATATTCTAAGATCTCCACAAGATTTCAGCCAAACAGGCGCTGTAACCTGTGGCAGTCGAGTATCTTGAAATAAGAAGGGAGGGGCGAGAGGTGGAGCCCCCGGATCCTCGAAGAAGGTGAAGAAAAAGTTTATATGCAGTTTACACCTCGCAGCCCGAAAGCTGCATTACGTGTAAGAAAGTTACAAAAATTAAAACCTGTTCTTACTATATATTATATATAAGTTGAAGCACGATGATTTATAAAACTGTCCTTAAAACGATTCGTTTTAAAAACTGGTAAGTCATATTTTGAACTTAACTTAAGATTAAGACTCTTAGAAGTAAGTGGTGGTAATAAATCTGATATTATATTACTGTTAGAAATTTTTGAGCTAAAAAGTTTCCTACACAGTCTATCTCTTCTCTCCGCCAAATAAAGGTTGTAACCGTGTCAATTTTGGCCCGTCACCATAATGCTCATCTGGATAGAGTATACAAAGAGTTCGTTTCTGTATTCTTCAATTTAAGGGCCCCACTAGCTCTGCTACGCCACTGTTAACGTTGCAACTCAAAAACAATGCCAAAAACACTCGTGCTACTCGCTCGTGTTTCCAAACATTGTTTTCTCCTGTTTGGATATCCCGGTGAAACGCTCTCGTTGTTCGTATATTGCATATCAAATAGAATAGGCATTGCTTTCGAACACCCATTATTCAATTACCTCAACAGCCATGCTACATAATTGTGTGCTGTCAGTACTGATAGTATGAATCTATACATTCATTTTCCAAAATCCTGGCTTTCATCATTTCTAGATAACTGGATTTTGTTTGTTTGTTATTGGAATATGGGCAACTGTCAAACTGAATAAGTATGAAGAGTTACCTCGTCCTAACCATTATGATGGTGTATCCATTGTGGTGATAGTCATTGGCCTTGCGATTGCATGTATTGGAATATGTGGTTGTTGTGGAGCTTTGAGAAAGAATGTTTGTCTGCTCAAAACGGTAAACGTGATCAGTGGCAATACAGAAAATAATATACTTGCCCATTTACTTCGAAAACAAGTACGAGCGTACTATTGGACCAGGAACTGGGTGTCTACACATACTGTGCGTCTACATAGTGTGTATAAAACTTCGCGGGCCCTTTTAAATTAAAATTAGCTACTTATTATGTACAACCTACTGTGCTGAATTCACGGCTTTGTCTACCAAACTCTCATTAACAGCTTATGACATTGGAAGTGTATAATGCCTTTTGTTTTTCGCGTCTCTGTTGCAACAGCTTCTACCATACGGCTTGCATTTGTCTGTGAATATTAATGTGCATGATAATTATTCTAGAATTACAGCAAAGATTTGGCTGTAGTTTTTTTCCTAAATCGAAAATCAAAAATCGAACTCCGTTAATCGATGAGTACTATATCATTTTACATCATTGTGTCAAATTTCACGACGATTGGACTAGAAATGAGAAAGCCTTAGGCTTTTTTCCAAGAGCGTCGCCCCCTAACAAGAACAAGAAGAATAAGAGCAAGAACAAGAACAATAACAAGAAGATTAGCAGCGACTGGGGACCAGTTCCTGGTCCAAAAAGTATCACTGTTTGATTCGTTCTCTTTGAATACGTCTTGCAGTACTTTTACTGGTGTTTTCTTGTTGCAGTTTTGTCTTTTTCTTGGCGTTATAATTATCTGCGAGATGATTGTTGCTATTGTGGGATATGCATACCGAAGAGAGGTACCTACGGTGTATATATGTTAAAACGCTGATTCCATTTATTACAGTTGATAATAGCCAATAGCCTATGGCAATCTATACAAATCCACAATTTATCAAATGCTTCTTTTTTTAAGGTAAAAGGTGCACTGTCTAATGGCTTGACCAAATCAATGAAAGATTACAAAGAAGATGCAATCATTAAAACGACGTGGGACACAATGCAAAGAGCCGTAAGTTGGACTATTATTAGATTTCTTGATACACTTTCTTCACAGAAATTACTTAACATTTCTTTTTACCACGATAACACACATCTTCAAAGTGGCATCATGCACAGACGACAGACGCTCATTCACATGCATGCATAGATGACAGAAAAACGAATCGAACACTGTCATCGATAATTTATCTAGTGTATACTGACTGCATATACATCATTGCCTTGATACTCTGGAAATTCGATCAAACGCGGAGTTATTGGTGAGGTTCATTTGATCTCCATTATACCTCTACCTTTCGCTGATCAAGTTCGATCAAGTTCGTATTTGATTGGTTAATCAATTAAATCAGAACCATCCCATTGGTTAGTCGTATAGATAATGGATTTCAAATCTGAACCTCGCTACCTTACCGGAAAATGTTACGAAAGGCGAAACTGAACACGTGATGATTTCTTGTTTCTGAAAGAAATAAAATAGTACAACCCAGGGGCACGGTTCAGTGTCAAACTGTCTACCACAAACTCTATATTCTTACAATTACCAGAGTGTTTTCAGTTGTTCGGCGGTTTTTGTATTTCAGTTTGACTGCTGTGGAAAGGAAAATTACACCGACTGGTTCAACGTCACTGGGGATGACCAACCCGACGCAAGAAATAAATCAGTGCCAGAAAGTTGTTGTAAACTTAAGAGGAAGGGTTGCAATGAACATGTTCCTTATAACGCTACGAAAGCAGGAATATACATTAATACAGAGGTTGGTGACACTCGTTTCAGAATCTAGAGAGCACAAAGCTTTATTGGTCTGATTACGAAAGTAAGCACGAGCATCTGAGCTAAAAGTTATTTGGTTCAGGCTGGAACAAGTCTCCTCATAGCTCCTTTTCAGTTTTTACTTCAGCAATACTAACATTCACAAACTTGATACAAACGGATTCATATGCCCGATCCCGGATAAGTTATTGTATAAAAATAATAACAAAGGCAAGGGAAGTCTTTGGAATGCCTACACACACCTCCCAAGCTTGAGACGACATATTTAATAACTACGTTTCATCTTCTCATGGTTATTCCTTTGCAATAGCATGACTACCTAGCGTCCCCTAACGATTTGTAGCCACTTTTGAATGAATAATAGCATCGTTTGCACGTTCGGCTATGAACAGAAGATTAGCAAACCACCCGTGTCACTCCGCTTCGTCCGGAAATGGTCCGGAATTTCGCAACTCAAACACCCGTTCGGAAAAAAAGAACCGGAGGTAATCTTGCTATTTGGGTACTAACTACTTCTTAATATAGGGATGCTATGATCGTATAACGAACTTTTTTCAACAAAAATTTTCTGTTCTGGCCTCGGGAGCTTTGTCCATCGCTATTATTCAGGTGAGATTATTATAAGGGTACGTGAAATGGCTTAGACCGATGTAAGGATGCTCACTGGAAATTTTTGAAATCTGCTACATAGAATCTTGTTATGAAGATACATGAATGTTCAAAGTATGATGTATATTGAAATCACACCAGAGGCCGGTTGTAGGAAGGAAGCGTGTTTAGCTTAAACGGTGGATTAAGGCTAGTTTCCACTCAGGAAAATTCTCCTCAGGATTGGAACAGACAGGAAAGTTTCCTTTGTGTTAAAGCCATCAGTTCGGGTTGAGGGGCCCTGAGACAAAGAAAACTTTCCTGTCCGTTCCCATCCTGAGGAGAACTTTTTGAGTGGAAACTAGCCTTAAGCTCAAACTAGAAACCATATTTATATCAAGTACTCCTTGTACAGCCAAAGTAAAAGTCTTTAAAATAAATAAAATAGTTTTGTATCTAACTATATATCGGTTCAGTTCATAAGATTGGATTCAATCCAACGTTTAAGCTAAACGGTTTTCGTACAACCGTCCCCAGAAACCCCGCGTTCCGCCGTCCCTGACCAACGGCGTGTTACACTACAGCTGGATTGGTAAAATGTTGGGAGTTAGGAGAGGTATAAACAACTGAGCTAGGCCCAAACCATTCGAGGTCGGCCCATTTACCCTAAACCGGAACCACTACACCATTGAGATGCATAACATAGCCTGAAATAACGGCCGACGGTCGGCGGTTTTCTGACTAAATTTCAGTTTTTCCGATCAAATGTTGAAATGTTCGGACATTTTGTCCGGACAAATTTTGAGAAAATGAAATTTTTTTGTTTATATGATCGGGTCGGCACCAAGCATAGTGAGTATCTCCTACAGGCTTGGATACACTAATGTGATGAAAAACGATACGAAAAAATTTCGGACCAAATTTGAAAAGTTCTGGTCAAATGTCACTTAGCTCAAAAGGTCTGCCAGACAAGTTTTAAAATTATTTCAGGGTCTGCTTTTTATGGTCTATGGCGACCATTGAATGGTTTATTCACCCCAATGGTCTATGCGTCTGCCCAGCACCTCCAACGAAAGAATGACGGGATTTTTTAAATTTCAGTTTCTTTCCATTGTCTGTGGCTGCTGTTTCTGGAACCACATTCAAAACAAAGCAAACTACGAACTTATGTGAGAAAGCTGACTATAACTTTAAAATGGGAATTACACTAACGTATTGCTCAATACGTACCATCTTACATTGGAAATGGATGGAACTATTACTTTTTTCAGACCACATCAGATCAGTCGGTTACTTATTGCATGCGAGGTGAATTTAGTCTTAATTATATTACAGTAGGTTGTCATGTAACACTGCTACATATAGTAAAGATGCTGGACAATCTCATGAATCTTTGTCTTCTTTTTGTTTTATCGTTTTGTTACGAAACGCAGGTCTTGCCATTGTTTATTTGCTTAATCATTCTACTATATTTGCGCGCAAAATTTACGATTTGTCTGATGTCATGGGTTGTCCCTGTGCAAAAAGCTCTTTTTTATATAGCTGTATCAGTAGACAAAAGAAAAAAGTCTTTGTACGTCATTGATATCACGCAAAATTAGTGTGAAAGTTACATAAGTTTAACTCAGTCTTGGTTAGGAAGTTTTCTGTGTATGGTCCAGCCTCCCCGCTCCTACTGCCAAGGTTAAATTAGGTGTAAAAGGAAAGAGTGAAAACGATTTTCAGTTCGTGACAAGTATTAAAAAATCCCGAGAATTTTATCAGGTCTTCACGAAAGCATAGCTATAATCCCCAACCAAAGGCCTGGTAACAATTTCATGTACTTGTTGCATGGCTTGCACGCAAAATTACTAATCCACTATCCTAGCCGAAATTATGAAACTTCTGTCATGGGACTGCAATTGTCACTATAAAGTAATAAGGAAAAATAGTTTAAAATTACTTCGTCTTGAAACAGAATGCTTTTTTAGCGCTGGATTTCGTTGCCTTTGTGTTAAGAAATATTAAGTAAAAATATTCCAGGTTAAAGGGGAACTCTACCTCAAAAACAAGTTACGTTTAAATGCAAGATACTACCTGATATAGATTGTTCCTGAAGTGTCTCGGCCCAAATCGTCATAGGAAGAGAGAAATCGTTCCTCAAACTTCGCGATTTTTTCAAATTTTGACGCCATTTTGTTTTCTTTTTCCGTGCAGGCCACTGGCGCATTTTGGACGTCATGTTAAATTTGTCATTGTCAAATTTGCTGGGAAAGTAGAGTTATGTAAAAGTAAAGTAGTTCTGACGCAAACTTATGAGCTAATGGTACATAAAGTTGACAGCGAGTGAAACGGCGGTGCATTCCACGATTCTATTTTTTCAGTTTTCACATTGAAAAAGAAAGGACTTTTTACTCACTTTTTTACTCGCCTTACTGCGCTACGAAACAACTGAGGACTTGCAATTTAACAAATGTTGGAATTACAATTTAACAAATTACATTCTTCCACCATTAAAGAGTTTAATAAAAAACAGATCATTACCGATTTCAAAAACGCTGTACATTTGTGCATTTGCATTGAAAGTTTTTTCCGCTGCCAAAAATGCTGGCCCATAGCGGCCTATTGAAACTTATGTCGACTCCATTTGGCAACTCTGTCTAACAGTGTTTGTGTGTGTTTGAGTAACAGCGCTGTAGCCACCGGGGCGATGGGCGCTGCAACCGCTCAACAGTTCGCTAATAATCATTCTTTTTAACTTTAAAATTACTGACGATTAAGTTTAAGCGGCTACGTTATCCAAGACAAACTGCAACGAATGGAGGTCATATTTTCCTCCAATGCATAGTTCATTAAATGTACAACTTCGTCCCTCGTTTTCCCCCTTTCAACCAGAAAGAGCTTTCTACGGTAATGCGACAAAAAACGTTCCCAGTTCTGATGTAGCGTTCAGGGCCAATACTTCAGAGAAGTATTTTTCGCGTGAAACTTATTGCTATCACCACGAAAATACGATCTTCGACCAGCCCAATCTTTGTAAATTGAAATCACGTTGCTTTTAACAGTATCATTCAAAAATTCTATTAGGACCCATTTTTATGAATACAATGTCTCACATGTTACTCAAATTTACACTATAAAGCCCAGTTTCCATATTGTCATAGCGTAAAATTGTCATATTGTCAATTGCCATATTGTCATATCGTAAAATAGAGTCACGATCTTTCTTATCAGCCAAAATAGAACAATTTAAAACGAGTTATTAGCAAAGCAAGTATTAGCAAAAAATATGTATGTGTTCTATAAGATTTACTGCTACGAAGATAGAACATTTTGGCTGTTTAGAGATATCGTGACTCTTCGTTTACAACACTTGCGCGACCATATGGAAACCAGGCATAACAGCAAAAATTATATGCATTGTAGGTGGCATACTTGATGTAAACTACATGAAATGCATTCTGGTAGTGAACAAGGCTGTTTTAATTTCATTGAACATTGTTCTCTTTGGACCATTTCAGACATCAAACACAGGTCCTGAACAAATACAAATAGCTATAAATTTGGGCAATGCAACTTGAGTTCACTGTGGCAAATGAGTTATGAATGCAAGTCTGCTTCTAGATGAACCAGTTGATTTTGTTTGGTTATGTAATTGTAACGTGACAGAATAGAATGAAGTGTTACACTGGTTACTTTTGTTACAAAAGGCCAATCACAAAACATATTTGTATCAGGTTAGTATTTATAACCCATTTTCCTCTCTGACTAAAGGACCAAGCAAAAATTTAGAAATAATTATGCATTGATTGACTAGGGAAATTTGGCATTGTAACACCAGCCCCCCCAAACGTGAATGATAAATGTGCTATGACTAGAATTAGGCAATTTGAAACAGTCTGGTTGTGTATGCATTGAAAAAGCACCTCCCCAAATTCCTATCTTATTCTCCATATTTCAACATTTTCAAATGACGATGTCAAATGACAGAATTTTTAAAAAATTCATAAATTATCAACACTTATTAATAATATACAACACTAAAGTTGCATTTATTCTACCTATGTGAACGAAGCATTCCCCGAAATGTTGGATTTGAAGTATTATAAATCAGATGAGTCATTGAAGACTCTAAATGTCTTTGTCGTTTCAACAACTCATGACATAAATATTGTCTAACCTTTGGCACTAGCATGTCAAGTCTAATACACATGCTAGCAGTACGTTTGGTGATTTCTTGGTGGGCAATTTATATGATAGTACAACATGCACCCCCAGAAGAAGAGCTATTTTGTGCAGTTTTCATCCTGCGAACAACCTCTGCAAAAACTTCGTCCACGTTTTGTTTAGTCTTGGCAGAAGTTTCATAAAATGGACAGCCCCATTCGGCAGCTAGATCCTTTCCTTCGATCGTATTTACTTCTCGTTCGTCAAAAATGTCGCATTTATTCCCAACTAGAATCAATGGCACAGAGTCTGTGTTCTTAACTCGTAATATTTGGTCACGCATTGCTCTCAAATCCTGGAATGTTTGCTGGTTTATAATGGAAAATACAAGCAAAAAGCCTTGTCCGTTCTTTATGTATAAATCTCTCATAGAAGCAAACTGTTCCGTACCTGCCGTATCAAGGATCTCTAGTACTGAGGGAATGTTATCAACTTCGATTTCTTTCCTGTAGAAGTCTTCGATAGTCGGATCATATTTTTCAACAAACTTTCCTGTGACAAATTGAACAGTTAAAGCACTTTTCCCAACCCCACCTGAGCCAAGAACAACCACTTTGTACTCTCTCATTCGACCCCCAGACATCGTAAGTAGGCGGTAGTTCAATACTAAAATAAGCACGAAACAACACACGATTCTCCTTGTTTTTTATCCGTAAAAATATGAAAGATTTCCTCGTTTATTTCGAAGTTATCACGACATCCTCTCATCATACAAATAACATCAAGGCGCGGCATCCGGAAAATTGATTCTATAAACGCCTGTTCGCAGGCTAAACACTCCAAAATGTGACATGGCAATACTTCATGTCTGACCATTTGTCCAGTTGTGACCAGACTTGGTAAATTAATTTACTTTTAGTAAAATTTTGTGAATTTTGGGGAATATTTAGTAATAAATTCTTTTTGGTAAAATTTTAGTAAAATTCTGAAGATTCTGAAGATTTAGTAATTA
>JAODVM010063329.1:0-36311 GCA_025400095.1 Phenganax marumi | reverse complement strand
GTGACAGATCGTGACACCTAACTTCCGCATCACGCATGGTTATCGATCTATTAACTTTGGTTATAATATAACCTCATATATACCTGTTGTGTTCAAATGACGTTTTGTATTTCCCGCCCTTAAGCTTCGCCTCGCGAGAATCGGGCGCGTGAATGATGACGTCTCAGCGTGGGATATTAAACGCAGTTCTGACGGGCTTAGCGTGGGATAAATTCTCATTTCCCACGTTCGTATGTCATAGCGTCGAATGTGACGATTTAGCTGATGGCACTCCGCCAATCAAACATTACCACTTTTTAATTAAACAAAAAAATCACAGCTATATTCCGTTCTTCATTGCAGTTTCCCACTACACTACACAGTTGGTTTAAAAAGTCCATATTCCTTGTATATTTCTCATTAAACGATATTTTTCGTCTGTTTAGAAAAGTCGTTTGCTCACCTTAGTGTCGTTAAACACGAGGGAAAACTATACGTCGACTTCTACGACACAAAAGGGAAAATTTTGAACAAAACTGGAGTTGCTCGTACGTGAATTTCTTTTTTTTTTGGTTATCGTCTCTTCCAACGATTTTTTCAAATGTTTTTAAAGGCAACATTTTAATTTGTTTTAGCCGACAATTATTCATTGCGAGAACCTTATGACAAGATTCTACGATGTCTTGGCTTTAAGGTGACTTGAGCTTTATTACAACAAAGAAGAGAAAGTAGAATCGTATGCAATTGAAATTTGTCGGAATTTGTGGTTGTCAAGTCTTCAAAAATGCATTGTCTGGAGCCTACTGTGTTTGCTTTGGTTCATGAATGCACGTAAACGCACGTAAAAGTTGAGACTGTAATAAAACCTATCTTATAAACAATCGCAAGAAGAAACGTCTGGAATTTTGAATTCTAAATAACCACGGGTCTACTTGTTCTTGTATTTTTAAAAACTATAAAACTTTGAAGGAGTTAAACGTTTACGTGCCTGTACGTCCGTGTCAAAAACGCGTAACTGGTAAGCCGCCTTTAGCATTCCATTTCTTTTCTTCATAAATGATTAATGAGTTTTTCAATGCCATTTAATTTATCAACACATTCCTTGTTCACTTTAGTTTGACTTCTCCATATTCAATGAATCGGCTATGCCCCGCAAAGGCTTGGCAAAGAAAAGTAAATATCCGAAGATCACTCCTGACTTCCAAAGTGAAAACGTCGAGCGATTGTGGTTTGGTGAGTAAGGAGTGAATTGTACACACCCCCCCCTGGGATCTCTGGTAGACGATCTTGTTTATATACATCTTTGTGCTTTAGCCGGGGCGACCGCGCATTCTTTGGACTGGAAGAAATCTGCAGGCGGATTTATTCATGGTTATAGATACACAGGTATGCTGAGTGTCACCCAAATCCCTTCATACTAGAACCTTCATTTGCAGAAGAATGTGACGACAGAACTTTTTTATTAAACGTCGTAGTAGTTTGCCGGTTCAGATTCTAAATTCGAAGCTTATTCGAGTAACGGTGTTGTAACAGTAATTTCTAATCGTTTGAATTCGCCAGATCGTATTCTAAGTGTTTGCATTTTCCATACACTGTAGCGCGAGCACTTCATCATATCCTAGAATGGAAAAATCATGGTATCAAGTGGAAGCATCATGTGATACCACAGAATCAAATCTTGAATTACGTCACGAAACGAGTTAACGAAGCTTCGGTATGTTGTTTCACTGCGCTCGTTCCCAGATCTCTGTTATCCTTTACAAATAGCGAGCTTTATGATCGATTCCCACGGCGGCTAACCCGAAGAGATCCGTCTCACTTACTGAATCAATCCAGATATTCACTGTCTAAGTCGAATTCAACGTTTCAAACAATGTTATTCAATGTTTCAATGATGTATGCATGATAAGTTGAAAATGACATTGTGTTGGACTTCATATATTAAAATAAATAAAATAACAATATATATAATAATATAATAATATATCATAATCTAACATATCATGATATATAATAACATAATAATATATAATATATATAATAATATGTGTATAATATACAATATATAAAATGATATATAAAATAATATACTAATATATTAAAATAATATATTAGTATATTAAAATTTGTTTAAAATATATCCATTAACTTATTTTGTATTGTTTTAGGGCATTTATCAAATGTTTAGTGTTCTGGTTGATGTTATCGTTTTTGGTAAGAAAAACTTGGGCAATGTTTCCACGTAAACATTGGACGCTTAAAAAGAAATGCTGAACGTACTGCGTCTAGTTCTTTTAATATTAGTTGTGTTATGCTTTAGTGAGCGATGAACAGGCGTTGTATATTGAAGAGTTCCCAGCTAAATTACTTGACCGATTGGAAAGTAAGGAACGTTCTTGTGAACCATTTCTTAGAGTAAAATATGTGTGTTCAGACGCAATAAACTTATTGGCTTGTTTGTTTGCTTGTGTGTTTGTCTGTCTTTTTGTTTGTTTGTTTGCTTGTTAGTTTGTCTGCTTGTTTCCTTACTTGTTTCAAACTGTTGTATTGTGATATTTAGGATATTCAGGGTTACCGAGTGGACCGACTATTGTTGTTAATATGGAGTATGGAAAATCGTTCTCAGGAGCTGGGTATGCTATTTATTATCTTGCTTAGACGTCAGCATTTAAAGAGGAAAAATTTGTCTTCGCAGAGTGAAACTCTTGCCACGTAATGTTTCGTAAACTATCTGCAATTTTATGAGTAATCTATCTGCAATTTTCTCTCGTTAACCCACCGAGTCACATAGCACCCCGGTGTGTACACTACTGGATTGCTATACTGTGCACTGTCTCTCCCTCCGTAGGGGTTTCCTTTCTGTTTCCCGTAAATTACTAAAAATTCCGTGTTTTTCCGTATTTTTGTGAGAAACCCGCTGACTGGGGTGTTTGAAGGCGGCAAAGGAAATCAGAGATTCCTTCGAGTTTTCCTCATTCCGTTTGCCGCCTTCACACACCTGCATCAGCAGTTTCTCCCGAATATACGGAAAGACACAGAATTTTGTCGGAATTTATCAAAAACGGAAAGGAAGTCTTTGCAAAGGAGAGAGGGACAAGCCAGACAAGCTCCTGTAATTACTGAGATAGTTTTTGTTTCAGACGAGATACGTTTCGTGAGGATCGAGCGACATTAGATCCTGCCCGGGCTCACACATCAAATTTCCTCCATCCTGTCCTGTATTTCTACCGCCAACCTATTACAGGTGAGAATTTTAAGATTATTTTGACAAAGATGTAGTATAATAATCATAATAATAATCATAATTAGTATAATTGACCATAATAAAAAAGATGGCCGCATGTGGATTTTCCCAATATCCTTTGCACAGATCATTTTTATACGAAATGAAAATACCAGAACACATCGCCTTCAAGTCAGCAATTTTATGAAGCAAGAAGCTAATCATCTGTAGTTCGATCCCGTTCAGGTAAACTTCATCAAACGTCGCTATAAACGATTTAGAACCGCAAAGGATTCTGGTAAAATCGACAAGCCGCCATCTTTTTTATTATGGTGGATTTGTGGGGTGCAAGGGCTTGTTCAAATGAGCTGGGCTGGCCCGGTCAGCCGGGACTGCAATCTGGCTCGGCAACGTGGTCACAACTGGTCGCAACGTGGTCACAACGTGGTCACAACGTGGTCACAACGTGGTCACTCGACAACTGAGCTAGGCCGGGAGAAATATCATGTAAGACGCACTTGACTTGCTTCAATGAGGCACACTACTTTTCTTTTGAACTCGCTATTTCATTCTTATTCAGCTATTTGAATCAAAAACATTTTATTGCGTATTTGTTGCTATTTAATGTTGAAAATCTTAAAAACTAACGACAAAACAGACTTCAAATAGACAAAAAACTTTTAGCCCGCTTGACGCATTTAAACGACTCTGGCATGCCAAGATCTCGCCTGATTCAACCGGGATCTCGGCAGGGAGAGCTAGCCCAGTTTCCATGGAAATCCAGTCTCAAAATAATGCGAAACCAAGTTACGAAGCAACATCTCGGAAGCCCAGCTCATTTGAAAAGACCCAAAGAGATTTTGGTACAGTCTTTGTAAACGACGGCAAGAACAATGTAAACTATGTACATACTCATAAACAGCTTTCTGATGATGGAGTTCTTCAAATGTATTCCGGAATTATCGTCGGAAGTAATACTAAGGTCAACGTAGTCTCGAGCGTGTACGGAATGGAACAGGTTTGCTTTAAGCGGATCCACACTTGAGCCAAAACAATTGGCACCTTTCCTCTCCGGGCATATCCAAGCATAGTCATCAGTGATCTTAGCTACAAGCGTCCAACCACCTCCGGCGCTGGTCATATCACAGTAGACCAAGAATGAATTCTTAAGGTCGTCTTCCCCTTCCGGATTAATCCAGTACAACCCATCGCCCTTTCCTTTGTCTAAGCCTTTGAATTTGGCATCCAAGCACGAGGTTGGGAGTTTGCCTTTTTCAGGGGTCTTCGTTTTCCAGCCCAATTCACGCCATTGGCTGTGGTAGCAGAGCAGGAGTCGTCCTTTTTCCACATCGTAATGGAGCTTCCCTTGCTTTCTCTTCGTGCATTCCATTGAATGAACAGCGACTTTCCAAAATTCCTGTCAAGTTTGTAGAGTATAAAGTATTAGTGACTGACTGTGCTGCGTTTCCTGAATACAATCTTTTTCAAAGTTGTTGTGACGTCGAAAGTTTCAAGTACAAACATCTATATTGCGTAGCTAAGTTTAGACAATATTGCAATGATTCACACACCACGGTGTAAAATTTTCAGAAATTGGTACACAACATTGTAGTCAATGGGCCTTGAGGAGCGAGACTTTGTAACAAATCTTTGCTACACTGGGTTTGTGTTTGTGTACTTATTTATACTTCAGTAATATTTTTTTTGGAGAGGCTAGCAATTGTGTGTTGTCAACAATATTTTACAGTTTGGGTGCAACTTAGAATACAATGACTTGAAAGATTCTCATAACAAAATTCTCCAACCGATTACATGGGCGGGAATTCTCATAACATCAGTTGCGTGCAACCGCAAAAGGGAACTGTATAAGAAAAACGTTTTTGTTGCTCGTTTGATCTGTTGCGTCTGAGGAAGTAAATGCATAGCTAGAAACATCACACTGACGTCGTTGTTTTTTATTCCACTGTTAGGGGTACGTTTGCTTGTTATTATCCAAATGAGAAAAATATTGGAAATTTCCTGTTTCACTTTTGTTTCAGCTAGTTCACTTTATGCATGGAAGCATTTAAATTGCCCTATTATCTACTTGATTTTTTGCATATTGATAGACTCAGTACAGCTAACATTTTTATGGTTACCTTTCTATGTTCATTGCCGTTTGGCTCATGCGCAGGAGCGTCCGTTGCATCGTCACCATTTGTTGGATCGTTAATGGCTTTTGCCGCATTTTGATGCGCACTAAAAATGCAGGGAAAATGTAAAGTACTCAGCCAATATTAACTATTTGACAAAGTAACAGCAATTAAAAGGTAATCCACACATCACTGATACTTATACTACAAGTTCAAAGGGAAACCGCTAAAGTTACTTCACTTTTCAGTAAAAAAATGTCGAGCAAACGTTTAAAATATGCAGCGAACATCGTGGGAGAAACTGCTAATATCTAGCATAAGAAGGCCCTCTGACGTTATTGCAAACCGACAAAGTTGTCAAGTTTTTCACAAAATAGTCTTTAGCTTATTTAAATGAGTCACACAAGTAACCGCTTTATCAGAGGAAATTGACGTCAAAGCGAAAAATTAACTATATTTGACAACGGCTTAAAGTAAAGAATACAATCTACGAATAATACAAATGCGATAAAACGCTAGGTCGCCTTTTCGTCTTTTTATCGTTTGTTACAAAACAACGGATGTGCTTTTTGTTGATCTTTCTTTATTCTTTCAAACTGCCTGACGCTGTTAAACTGAATGGGCAATTTACATCACCTTTGAGGCTTAGCGCTATCATGTAAGATGGTTTTGCTACCATTTCGAAGTGCTTGAGTATATTTAGATACAAAAACACAATGAATCTCATTTGGCGATCGAATCCGCGTTTGTTTCTTGTTTTAGGTTCTTAATTTGCACTCTTTTTATTTATAATTTTCTTTCTTAAACTATCAAGATGTTGTGCCTTTGCCAAGTTTCATCAACGACCACTATGTAAGTGCGTTTAAAGACGCATCATTTTAATTTGTAATTTACATAAGCATGATAATTCGATTTCAAAACGATGCCAGTAAGAATGTACAATGTTTCCCTTATAATCCTAGAGGTATTTATTAAATTTCAGAGATTTTCAACTTATCTTAGACGTTTTTTGTCAATTTCGTACAGACGGTTCCGGCAAGTTTTCTCGCCCTGGCTCATAAAACATTGCAATGCGTCTTGTTGATCAACTTTTTAACTAAATCTAAATGAGGTTCTATTGTCGGAAGTATTTCTGGTATCGAAACGAGACGGCGTGACTCAAACAATTTGGAAAAGCTGATTTCAACATATCCTCACTTCACCGCCGAAATAGAACACTTGCAATCCAATCTAAAGCTCAAACTCTTAGGCTTAGTCGTTAACAAAAGAATATTGGCGCCAATACATCTAAGTACTTCACCGACTACTTAACCCCAGTAAAAGGGATACATCATTGTACTTATCCTCTAAATAAACGTAGACTCATAATCAAAGAGCGAGTTTAGTTCCCATAACGTTTAAACGAAGTCGATGTTCGAATGTTCTCGCTATCGACCGTAGAAAATAAGCAATCGGCCGAGCGACAAAGATTCGAGTGACGCTAGTGTACATAGTTTAGGTGTGGTGTAGATTGTTTAGGTCATGTACACTTGTTAAATTGACACTACTCGCCAGGCCTGGTGTCACCTGTCGTTTTGGACGAGTTATTAGAATTGTCGTATTAATTTACATTGATGACACACTCTGAGTTAGCTTTTTCAAGTACATCTACAAACCTGAGTACACAAGTTTTATCATTTGACGTGTAAGATAAAGTGCAGTGGTCTTACGAAGTTACGTTAAGTACAGCTGGATACTATGACTACTATCGTTACATTTCGGTTACAAACTACTTTCCTTGTTCCCGTTCCGATAAGAAACGAATCTTGATGCTCATCATGCAATCCTAGTTCGTTACCCCTAACATCATTCAGGCAAGCTTTCTTTAATTACAGTTTATACATTAAAGTGTTTTGGAAGCAGATATTTTACGAAGAAAATTCGGTGGCATGTGAAGCTCATAACTGCAAGTCGTGCATTCTCGATGTAACCAGTATCGCATGGGGCAACAGTGACATATAGAACAAGCGAAGCAACTCGCTTATTTAAACGGCTTTTAATGCGGGCTTTCACCTTACGCACAAAGAAATACAAGTAAGAATACAAAGATATATGCTACTTACCAGCAGGCGATAATACATAATAAATACCACAGACTTATTTTCACCAACATTATGTCCGCTTTGAAATTTTTTAATCTAAAACGCACTTGTGACATGTATCACAAGTTCTGTTTGGATCGCGGACTGTAGCTAAACTGACTCTCAAGTGTTGCGCTCAAGGCTTTTTATAGCCTTAATCCGGTTGGCAATTAACGAAATCACGCATATGATTAAAGGTATTAGCACGTTAGTGATGTCTGTCTAATTTGTTTGTCTTGCCTTCGCGTGTTCTATGGTCAATTGAGTGTAATTGCCGCGCGAGTACAGTGCTGAGTGCAGGTCTGGCAGTGCTTGAATTGCTCGCTTTTACTTAATCGTTTTCTCAAAGGCACCGCCACGAAACAAAATGCTGTTTACTTTACACCATGCGTGCATCAAAATCTGTGTGAACCGTATCATCGCGAAGAGCGCTCTCACGCTCCAGCAGTTTGCAGGAATGCCGGGCAAAAGTGCCAACAATATGAGTTTGGGAACACTTTTCTGGCAGTTGTAGTTTTGTGTGACAGCCCCGACAAGACAATTTAGGTGGTGCTTGACTTGATGAAAATGAATTTTAACGTACGTCGTCATTGTTATCCATAACAGTGATCTCAGTTTTGTCGGAATTCCATGGATTTGTTGGTTGAGATAATCATGCTATTATATATAATCTCCGGTATCTGCAGTGACAATGCGGCTCAATGCAATTTGATGAGAAACAATCAACGATATTGCTATCATTCTCTTCCATTCCTCGCAAACTCTTGTGACTCGTTGCCATTTAGTTCATTGTTAGACTTGCATAGACTTATGTGTTGGAATAATATTGTTGCAATTATAAATTATAATCACACTTAGGCATAAATCGTGACTAATAATTGGCGTACAGCATTCATGTTTACACACTGTGTAACATTTTCTATTTCATGATATATATGAAACTGCTTGCGTTGATATATGTTTTCATCTTTTTACTGTACAATGTATGTAAAACTTGGTCTTAGTGGAAAAATTTATGGCATACATATTTTGGTTAAATATAGTCTAAAACGGAAGATTTTTTTATAAATCTATTTCATTCGGTGTCAATTTGCTCGTGTTTTGTAACGTTACTATAGCATTTGTACTTGAAGTTTATTTTTTCGGAGAAAAAGCAATCTTGCAAAGTACCATGGAGTTATTTTCTACTGACCGAATAGATTGTGACAAAACATCTCTGTGCGGTGCACTTTGCAATATTGAAAAGTTGTGCTTAAAACCGACAGATTAGAAATTGCTTATTATTGCCGCGTTCAAGAATTAGACCGGAAAAGTAAAACTTGAGCTCTGACTATACATTATGATAATAATCCGTACGGGCACATCTGTTTAAGTTTTCACATAATTTTGTTAGAGTGTAGTTAATGGAGTGCACTGCGGCAGCATGTCCGTTACTCGTGAGACATTTCTCAACGATTATAAATAAACTTTGAATGACATGAATCATAAGATGTTACATGGTACTTCAACGTTAAGTAGAAGTATTTAAGGTGCAATATAAGCAGTGTCTGCTATTGCGCTAATGCAGGAAAAGATGCTCCCGTGCGCACTAATATTATATCCGGGTGCATGTGATATACACATGCGTGGTATGTCGGCATTACCAAATCGCGATAAATAGCTGATGTTGTAACTTTTGAAAGATATTGACTGACCATTGACTTTTGTATAATGCGCTACTAATCCCTCCTATCTTGCTCAGGAGTTCTACCTAGACAAGTAAGATCGTTTAGCGTTGGCCGGAGTAAAAAACAAAGTCAGGACGTTACGCAATAATGGGTATAAAAAGAGGGGCTGTAAGATAGTTTATTAAGCCTTTGTTGCGCCAAAGTTCTCCGCCTTATGACGAGTAAAATTGTCTTTCGTTATACTTTGGTCACGGTAAAACAATAAAAAGTGAACGTTATGCAATAAAGAGTTGCAGTAAAAGCTTAACGCGAACAAGCTTCCTTGTGGTATTAACATATACAGAATATATACCTTAATTAAACAAAAGATCGACAGCAACTTTACTTTTCAAGGTTATCTCAGTCTAACGTCGGATGATTTTACTTGTCAGCGTGAAACTCGTGTACTTTGATGGGTTAACGGTATACTTGACATAAAAATGCCCTATCTGTCTCATGTCTACCCATTTTGAGAGTCAGTGCAATCCATTTTGTCATTTACTGTGTCTACACATCTGACGGTTTTACTCGTGAAGAGGCCGCAGACTTTAATTGCACTTTAATGGCCAAACACTGCGAAATATAAAAAGGTTTCAACCAAAAGTACCGTTACTGTGTGCGGGTTGCCGTAAACTCATAAAAACATTAAACTTTGTTTTGATGTTTTGTGACTTTCGAAAAAAGAAACTTTGTTTTACAAATTTCTTGTTACTAGTCCGCGTGGTGATTGATATATGAGCGGCTTATGTCTAGTTTATTTGTAGTTAACATCACGCACGTACTACCCTAGAACCATGCCTATTTGTGTGGTACTTCTTTTTTTATACCGAAAAAGCCTGAAGGGGGGTCGAATTCATTGAAATGGCCGATCTGCCAAAATATAAGACTATTAAATGAAGTATTGAAAGAACTACAAAGAGTTAAATATAGATAAACAGAAATCGTACAAGGAAGTTTCGGTAAAACCAAGCATACTGTGTTTAGGCCTCTAGGTATGTAGGAATGGTACAAAAAGTCCCCTTTCAATGGAAGCGTAAAATAGAAAAGCGAAAGAATGCGTGGTTATGTTCATGTTTGTGTGTTTCTTCTTTATCTTTTCAACAATATGAGAAACTTGACATGGTCATCACTGGTGCGCATTAAAAAAGGTCGCCTTTAAAACAGGCCTTAAAATGGTGTGTCTTAAAAACTGGTGTTTCCAAAAAATGTTGAAAATGGTGGCTCAAGAAAATGATGCTCGAAAAATATGTGTCCCAAACATGGGTATATCGAAAACTGGGTGTCGCAAAAAGGGTGTCTCTAAATGTGGGTGTCTTGAGAAGTGAAGAAGAGAGTGTCTCAAGAGGGTGTGTCTAAGAAGGGTATGGGTGTCTCGAAGGTCATCTCAAAAAGGGTATCTCTAAAATGATGAGTGTTTCAAGATAAACAGATGCCTGCGTGAGTGTTCTTGGAAAGGAGTGTCTTTAAAAGGGTTATAGTTCCGATACGACCCTGAAGTCGAAGCGTCCGTTTGTTGTTTGGTGCTTTTTGTTAATTTGCATTACAAAACCGGAGCAATTATACAAGATATTATTAGCGTTTAAATATATAGATATTTTATTTAGAATACTCTATGCAATACCTTTAGATGCTTGAAAAAAGACATTATTTTAATCTCTAGCATAGTTTTTTTCAACTATCTTCTTTCGTCATGCACTATAGGGCCATAATTCTTTCCATTTAAGCGTTTCTGGACGACTGCGGATGCATGGCCACTGTTTTCAACTTGACGTTTTTCAAAAAGTAGTGGCATGGTCTTATAAGGATATAAACTTCCCAGAGCCATCATTATGTGTTGCCTTGTGAGACGAAAACTGAAACCCATTAATCGCACAGGAATGCAAAACTTGCACAAGTTGCAGTGCTGTAAAAAGTTCCTTCGAAATCGAAATAGGCTTTGGTATTCGAAGGGAATGCTGAAACTCCAAAGACTCTTTGATTCTGTACCTCTGGAGCACTCCACAAAACACTCCATCAAACTTTAAACTTATAAACTTGGCAACCGATGTCTC
The DNA here is from genome assembly GCA_025400095.1 of Phenganax marumi. Taxonomy (NCBI): domain Eukaryota; kingdom Metazoa; phylum Cnidaria; class Anthozoa; order Malacalcyonacea; family Clavulariidae; genus Phenganax; species Phenganax marumi. The sequence goes on along the minus strand of JAODVM010063329.1, from coordinate 25,100 downwards.
TTTCGATCGAAACCACTTTCTTCTTATGAAAGAGAACTTTTTAGTCCCATCTGTTTCGGCGGTTAGCAAAGTGTGCTGATGTGCAAATAAGCTTAGGAAATTAATGGGTTTGCATGTCTCTTTGCATGTTCTTTGGAGAAGCTTCCTTGCTTGGGGTAATCTCAAATACTTAATGTGCAACGTCATGAAGAAATCTACATTTCATTCATTCTTTGGTGAGAAACTTTAGTGAGTACATCAAGTTCTTCACAAACTGTATTTACGTACTTTAGGGATATCTAACGACTGTATTTGATTCAGTACGCTTGGCTCAATTATGCTAGACTCTACAGAGTTGTTGTCATCATTCCATTTTTAAATGTTTTTTCATCTTAACTCAGTTGGTTTCTCATAATTTTTTAATGATTTTAGGGGTTGTGTTTAGTCGCAATATGCGGTACAGTGGGATGAGCAATAGAAGAGAACGTAACGTACATTAACATGCATAAAATAATAAATTACGTAAATTATGTCACAATATTCAATTTTCTTGCATTTCAACCACAATAACAATGTCAAACTTTGCAAATTTTCCTTGACGAGTTCAGATGATCGTTTGTATAACTGTGAGGACAACTTTTCCATGAAAAGTTCAGTTGCTCGCGTGAACAACGAACAAGTTCCCTTGACAACTCAGTCTTTATAAATTTACTTGTTTGGGTGTGTGTGTGGAACAACCTTCCGTTGAGAAGTTTCATGAAAAATTCACTTGCTCGTGTGTAGGAGCAAGTTACCTTGACAACTTTCTTTGTCAGTATGCTTGCTTGCGTGTGTGGGGAAGGCGTTTCTCTCAATCAAGAAGTTTCATGACGAGTTTACTTGCTCGTATGTACGACTAGCGAGTTTTCCTGGACGATTTCACTTGCTCGTGTGTTGGAACAAGTTTCCCTTGACAAATTGCGCATGAAAAACATTACGTTTGAAACTGGCCTAATAATCCACTCTAATAAAAAAGATGGCGGCTTGTCGATTTAACCAGAATCCTTTGCTGTTCTAAATTGTTTATAGCGACATTTGACGAATTTTACCCGAACAGCATTAAACTACAGATGATTAGTTTCTTGCTTGCCAAAGCTGCTGAGTTCAAGGCGATGTGTTCTTGTATTTTTGTCGCATATAAAAATGATTTGCGCAAAGGATTCTGGTAAAATCGACATATCCCCATCTTTTTTATTATGGTCAGTTGTAGCTTTTATTCCTGGTAGCCACTCAAGCTGAAGGAAGTTCACAGAGAAGTGCGTGTCGGTTACTTTGATACATTCTGATTTCCAGTGTACGTCGTGAAGAAATTACGTCATGCTTACGCACAGGGCAAAAGCGAAAATATTTCTGGTGCCAGAGAAATTTGTAAACAGGAATCCAATTCTATAGTCCATCTCGGCTGGCAGTTTGAACCTTTTTCATAAAATAGGTTTTGTCCTTGCGTTTTATAAACTACGACTAGGACCCTAGCAGCTTCTTTGTGTTTTACAGAACACTGAACCTTGATTCCTGGCAGATCAAGCTAAAATTGTTGAGGTTTTTTTGGGCGGCAGAAGGGTATTGGAGCCCCATGATAATGTTTGGCTGCATGAAAAATGACCGGTCTTCTAGGAAAAAAAATTTTAAAGGTCTTAACAGTCGACTTTTAATCGTTTTGCACGCATTGTTAACGCATATCTTAATACCATGCATAGTAGGTGTGCTGCATCATCCTCTTCAAACTAGTGATGTAAAGAGTTCAAATATTGAGGAACACTTAACAACACTATTAGGCGCTGCTTTTGATCTTTTGTCATAAGCAGTTACATTTCAGCTTGTTGAAAGTCGCTTTGTTGAAAGCACTAAGTATTGCAGCCTTTTTGAAATTTGTTTTGTGACTCTCATAATATTGATCTTTATATTCGCAGAGTTCCGTGTATAACAGCGATTAAGAACTTAAGACCGATTTCTATTGGCAGACTAGTTGCACTACTGGGTAAGTGAGTGTCACATCTTTTCCCTCCTGAAAAAAAATTTTAAATCGTGTGTTCGTTCTAAATAGCTTCTACGATAATTATTTCTTTCCAAATTTTGATATATATGATGGAAAACAAAAGCCATCACTAAAAAATCACCATACGTAGCTAGTATACTGCATAATTGCTACTGCACTACACATCTTACCAGCTTCCTGTTTTTATGCTTGTAAAATTTTGTTATGCCACTTAATATACGTTGTTATGACTTTACAGCTTATTATCTGCATGCAATATTGCTGACGCTATCAATGTTCATACGTTTTCCTGTGGTCTGCCGTGTTCAATACATTTTCCCCAAGGGTCTTTTCGAGTCCGTCAAGGTCAAACCATGTAGCCTGCGATTCCTTTAAAGTCTTAAACACAATTTAAAACAGTAACCATGCTGACAAAATCAAAATATTTTTTTAATAGTAGAGAGTTAAGTCGCAATTTCGCTGTATTACGTGGTTTGATGGTTGAATGCGACTTTACAAAACTCTCAACGGCAAAATACCAACGCTTCGGCACTCCAGGCTAGTTTTGACAATTCATAACCTAACGTTTCGGCAATATTCCTCCAGTCATGTTTAATTCTTCATCAAACACAACTGCTACTGCTCTTTGATAAAATGCTAACAACTCACGCTGAGCAAGAAAGTGCAATTCAAGACCCGAAGTTAGGCACTCGAACGATATCTGGGGTGTTCGAAAACTCAAAATGTTGCCGGGGTCTTGAATTTTGAATGTTTGCTAAGTTGCATTCGTTTCTTCTGGCCAGAGTAGTGAAAATGTTTTACTTCGTTGCCATTGACTAATATGTACTTAACATGTTAATGCCATTAACTAATAATAATAATAATAATTTATTTAATTCCATCACACCATCACCGGTGTATCGGAGGTAACAAGATATTAACATACATTGTGTTGCAACAATCAAATAACTAAACCACAACACTAACCATAGGCCTAGCACCTAATATGTGAAGGTCCGAGTTAACGGACCTAAAGCTTTGCAACAGTAAATATACGTGATGGACCCTCAAACTAATATTCATATTGTTGTTCTCGCCATGCAAAACTACAAGGATCTTTATATGAAGTTTATTGTGTCATTAGAGCATATTTATAACTTTTAAGAGGGTGCTATTGTCAGGAGAATTTAGCGCATACAGATACAATAATAAAAGAGTTCATTTCGTGAATGGTTTTTCAAGGTGAAAATTCTGTGACTAAAATCCTCTTGTCTACTAATTACGAGAATTGCAAGCCTTGGTTGACCTTCACTTTTCCAAAATTAGATTAGTGTTCCACTCGAGCAAGACAAAACATGATACTAACTCCTCTTTTGAAAAGATTAAAGTCGCCATCTTCTTTATAATCTTAGAAAATGTGAACATTGGCCTATAATCCAGGCGTTCAGCCGGACATTTATGCTACAAATCCCAGCATCGAATTAATACAAATTTAGTAAATTTGGGGGAAAATTGGACTTTCCATGCCTCCAACTTCTTTTCAATAAATGGTCAATGACAAAGAACAATGAAGAAAAGTCTTTGTTTCTCACGATATGGGCAGGAGCAAATTGTGATTACTCATATGCTTAGCTTCATTCTAGATCCTCAATCATCTTGCTTGATCCATCAGTATAAGTGTGAGTAGTGTTGGTCTGCAGGAGACACGTACTTAACACATGGGCGTATGCGACTGTGAGAGTTTCACAAAAAAGAAGTTTGAAAAGTTTAAACACATCATTATCGAATCTTAGGACTAATACTCTTAGTTGTGTGCATGAAATTTGCCACAACACCATGGCACTTACGAGGAAGTCAGCGCCCTTGCTAAATAGGCACTGTATTTCAAATTCAAAGCTTCAGATTTCAACTTTAATGCGAACTGTGGCCTATGAGTAAACTAAGGTGCATTCCCTTGTCTTCGATTCAATTTAGGCTTATCCCTAGTCCTTTCTCAGCAAGGTCACTCGTAATTACGTCACGAATGTACGCGTAAAAGAGGCCTGAGAACTAAGTTGGATGCAATTAAAGTTCCTCCAAACTTGACTTACTTTTAATCCGGTTCTAAACTATCCTACAGTGAATTAAGACTTCGGGTGAATCAATGCTGATTGTGGCAGCGTATGCTTTACTTCTAGAATATATGTCGCTGTGCTGATTTTACTCCAGTTGTAATTCTAAGACTTTCTTCAGAAGCAGTATCCGGTATGAAAATACGACCAAAATAAAGGTGAATGGTTTTGAAATTATTTGAATCATGTAAACATTCTTCCAGATGCATCAAGTGGTACTTCTGAATAGTTTTGAATCGTTTAGACAAGCCCTTTACTTTCTAACTTGAATGATATAATTGGCCCTCTTCAATGTAACCCCACGGCTAAGTATCACTACATGTATGAAGCTTTGTCTATAGAAGTTGGTGGAAACTTTATAAATAGCAACACAAAGTTGAAAAATGTGTTCCAGCCATGAGTTTTTCAACCTGATTCACTTCAAGAAGTCAAGTGTTGATTTTTTATGTTCATCTAGTATATTCTTTGTTTCCAATGCTGTTTATACATAGTCATTGGTACATTGAAAGAACTTTCATGGCTTAGTAGACTATCTCGATCTCAGTAAAACTTCGATGTTTTCCATTTCCCGCCAAACCAATCTGCTTCTGACTGTTGCTGTCCAGTTCCACTATTCTGACGCACACGTAGAAATTTAAACTGCAATAAAACCTATCAAGTAAACAATGGCAAGAATAATGGTCAATAACTCAGAATTCTTATGTGTCTATCTGTTCGCGTATTTTTAAAAACTACGTATAAAACTTTGATGGATTTAAACTTTATTTGCCTGCACGTGTGTGTCAAAAACGCGTAAGTGAAAAGCAGCCTTCATGAAGAATCAATAACACGAAATCTTTGTTTGCTACGCCATTTCGCCACTCATTTTTGCTACCCGTTTGTATTATGTTCGCCGGACATTGTTCGGCACATGAAAAGTTTGACCTCTGAAACGGGCTTTGTAAAAATTTGGTCACATTTGTTCGCGGTTAGATTTGTTTTTAGCTCTTTATCACACCTTGCCAGATACGTGCATAGCAGGGCTTTCCTTGGCGTAAACAGCTAAATTGGTGCCAAATGAATGACGTTGTTGCCTTGAGGTACCCCCAATCTCTTCTAGATATAACAACGGTGATTTAATTATAGGATTTAATTGATTGTGTACATTTAATGTGAACAAATTTACGTAAGTCAGTCACATTGGTTTCCGTTGTGTTGAAAAACATGTGTGCAACGGTGCATGTACACCGTGAGCTTGCAGTTATCAATGAGAAAATGGTGTTAATTCAGATGTTAATTATGAGTGAAAACTGTGAAGTAGTCTTGCATGTAGTGAAACACATGATAAACTAGTAAAAGTAATTCACTTCGCTTCGCTTGCTGTATGAAAGTCTAAAGTCTGCTAATTTGAACCTCCATTTGCTTATAAAACTGGGGTCGGTTGTTCGTACGCCGTTTAGCTTAAACGGCAAGTCAGAATTTAAAAACACTCCCATACATTTTCTAAAATTGTCAAGTCAAGTCTTATGTAACTAAACCACAGGTAGGTGCTAATTATTGTATTCAGTAAAAAAACTTTCAATTTTGTTATTCAAGGAATACACAAACACGATTTCTATTTTGAACTTGTCCACCGTTTCAAGCTAAACGGCGTACGAACAACCGGCCCCTGACCCATAACTTGTGCACCTTACTGAAACCACAAAAATGCTGAAATCCAACAGTAGTATGTAGTTGTGTGGCAGCATAAAATCTCCAGCAATTATTGAACATTTGTATCTTTATATTAATCATTAGAATAAGTTACATAGTTTATATTTTCACAAAGGAGTGCATCGTTTTAAATAAATCACAAATCTCATTTACAAAGTAATTTTCAACCCCGTTCTGGGGGACCTGAAGCGACAATAATACAAGTAGTTTATCAAAGATATATACTTTGTTTTATAACGTTTTGATCATGCTTCACGCTTCGGTTTTGGTATTAAAGATATGTTCTTTGGAAATTTCTAAGTTTAATTCAGTTTAATTCAGTTCGACTACATAATTGTGTGTTGATACAGTGCGAATTACGCCATACGTACGCCGCCATTTTAGAAGATAATGACGACAGCAGTCGATTTTACAATTGTCCGCTACAAGCCAATCATAAACGATCACGTGTTTGTGTCGTCATCCACGGTTCTTGTGACGTGTGTGCGTTGCAGTGGCAGACGTTGTTGCGTAAGAATAACTTATACATCTTTTCAACGTCCTAGCCACCACTTCTTGCAAGCCTGTGCTGCTCCTTGTTCGCTTGTTCAGAGCGACGATGGAGTGCATTTGCCGACGCCGTATTTCTTCTTGTTGCTTATACTCATGAGATGACTAGCAGCTGTTTGAGGTAGACTCATTTTGTTGATAATTCTTCTTGGTGACGCCCACTTTCCTCTTGTTTTGCAATATGATCCACTGACACAAGGACAGACGAAGTCAGTCTAGAAAACAAAGTAACACTGTGAGTGAAGATACAACAAACATGACAATACCAAAAACAACAACAAAAGCGAAAAGAAAAACCAACTAAAAAACCAAAAGCAACAACAACAAACGTTCTCTTACCTTTGCTGTAAGGCACATTTCCCCTGGTAGTTTATATGCCATGCAGATACCCAAGTTTCCCAAACAGCATTTGTTTGGTCCACAGTCTGCATCATTTTTACACGTTGTGTGTACGCTGCTCGTCTGAGGTTGTCGTGAACTTCGAGGAATACACATCCTTTGGACGTTTCGTCTTTGTCTTGCGAGAACGTGACTTGATTGTGCGGTCACTGTATGACAAACCTCGTCGGTTTTACAGTCACTGTCAATTAGACATAGTTGTGTCTTATTGCCTTTTGTTTTTGGCAAAGTCACATTTTGGGCAGGAGTGTAACAAATCTTCCAGAAATCATGACAGAGCTTGCCTTTAGGACAAGGATTGTTTATATCACATGATATCTGATTGGTCGTTTTTGCTGCTGATTTTATGACAGTTGTTTTATCTTCGAGACAAATGCGAAAATGATCATGGCAGTAATAGTTCGCGCCACAGTCACTAGACTTGTCACATCTTCGGGAGTTGCCGGTGTCTCGTCGGACTGTGGACACTCCTGGGCTTGTGTAACACGTGCGGAAAATCTTGTGGCATTGTTCGTCTATTTTGCAATCCTTGGACGTGCGGCAATATCCAGACGGACGCTTCGCCCGGGGCTGTTGGTAAACTTTTGGCGATGGAAGACATATTTTCCAGAAGTCGTGGCAATATTCTTTCTTTTCACAATCGGACGTTTTCGAACATTCTTTAGCGGAGGTTTTCACTGGCGCGACCGTTACTGTTTCTCGGGGCTTGAGGCACAGTCGATGAAATGTATGACAGTATTCCCCACCACTACAATCAGCATCTGATCGACACGTCTTGCTTGCCTCGTTTGACAAATACTAAATAAATATTAGAACCAAATTAGTATTTTATGTCAATTGATCAGTGGCAATTTTACCGATTTATACGAATAAATGTTCATAAATTGCGCGTTATGAACACTGCTACGAAGAGTCTGTCACATTGTCCAGCAGTAGTTACCAATAAAATCAAGACAAAATAGCGCTGGCGGTACAATTCAAAAGCAAAATTTGTTATTTTTATGAAATGGTTATTTGTGTTATTTTCAACGCCTTTTGTCGCCTTGCAGCATCCTAAGCACAATTCGTGAGTGTATATATCAATTTTGAAAAAACTGTTTCAATAAAATACGATATTTTGTCGAGCGCCTTGACGTATTATATATACTTTGTTTGCAAATATTTTAGGTTTGCCCTCCGGTTCTGTTCTCGTTTTAAAAGACTGCAAACTCTCTTTTAAGCAATGGACATGCAGCATTGACCTAAGGTAAACTCAGGTACATTATCTTATTGAATATACACAAACACCGTGTCCTATTTTAAGAATTTTTCCAATGTGGTAGAAATCCAAAATTAACTAAAAGTATCAAAGCTTCGTATGGGGCAGCTGCAAAAACAACGCTCAACTGTTGCTCTCATGTGAAAAAGGTCAACAATCGTAAGGATGTAAATGGAAGACTTCACATTGCATGCCAATCTCTCTCACGGGTGTCTAATCCAATCTCTTAAACCAAAGCCAGATTAATTCAAGACCTATTCATGTCTATATGAGTCATTTATAAAAAGAGAATCACACCGGCTGTTTCTTTTGATGAAGGATGTCTTATTTTTAGTTAAATTAAAGGTGTCCGCATATACAATAAGTGCATAATCATGGTTAATATTTTACAAGACACAGTTTCCAAATGTCGTATAAAAAAAGAATGATTGAAATTTTGGTTCTGTTTTCATAGCTGAAAAAGTCTCATCTCAATTTCGTTTTTGTTTGTTGGAAACTTTACCAGCCTATCAAACCGTGGAGCTAAAGTCTTATTGCAATATCGAAATATATCATTTAAATGACTCAAGCATGGTATATTACGTATTGCACAATATCTGACCTTCATATATGGGTAATCATAAAAGTTTGCATTTTGACTGTAGACAGTCTTGGATCGTCATAATCTCGAATGCACACCCAGGTTGATTCTCAGACAAAACTTTAATAGAAATCTGTTAGCAGTGCCAGTTGGAGAGAAATTACTTATTGTTTTGACTACTTAGATAAAGCTTATATTATTGACTGCATGCTATGAGTTCTGGCTGTGAGTCAGTATGGTACCAATTTGAGCAAGAAAAAAAAACAAGAAAGCGACAGGTTTTAAAACAATTGTTTCAAAAAGACTGCGGGTTTTTTTCCTGTTTTGTAAAAGAGAACTCTACCAGGACGCACGCACGTAAGAGAGTAAAATAATGTTTGATGTAACATATTGATTAAATATAAAATGAAATTGCTCTTAGCCCAAGGCTCTGTTTTCGTAAGGCAAAATGCTATTTTCGTTGCGCTTTAATCTTTGTTTTTGTTCTTGAATTAGAGTGAATCCGCTCAATGAAACATGTAGGCGTGTTTTGAAAATGTACATGTGCTAATAGAACTGTATTTATTCAAAGAATATAACTTTCAACAGTATGATATAAGAACAATATTTTGAAGGGATCTAGGTGGTCCACAGCGCGTAATAAATGTAATGCGTGAATCAACGCAAAATATTCGAAATTTTTAGGAAATATCTCCTTATATGGAATGCGATAGTTGATGAACAGCTAGGGTGCCATAAACAGTGTAAGAAAGTCGTCATAGGCCGTAAACTGCTGCGGCTACCCACTACAATATCACTGAGTTCCATTTAGAGTATTAGCGACAGCGGCTAAATGAATATTTTGTACAAGTTGTTCAGCAGTGTTCTGTGAAAATGAGAGATATAACCAAAATGACTTAGTTGTACTGTTGTTACTCGCGTATAAACTCGAGTCCCGATTGACACGGTCTCGACTTCAAGTTGAACCATTGTAAGAAAAGCTTAGAGCACGATCTTACCATAACAGAACGAGACAAACACTTTCATGGGTAAACACGGCTGCATATGCCAGAATTCGATATCGTGATGTTTCGAATTCAGTCCAGATGATTATTTTTTTAAAAAATGTGAAAAAATTCAATTGGATAAACTAAAAAATTCTTGTTACGCCGAAATTGCAATCTACAGATGCTAATTAGACATGTGCTAATTTTTTCTTGAAGAAATGAAAACTATTCCAATCACTCACACAACATGTTTTCTTCATTAGCCTAAAAATATTTTAAAAGCATTTGATTCAAATTAACAGCCACACCGTGGTTTCCCAGTTGAATAAACTCAACTTTGAATAGCTGCGTTGATGGAAAAGGTTAAAACGACAATGGACAACGACTGCGTCCAAATGATTGGGAGGTGGTATTCCTGCTAGACTATAGCTCTACGTGCTGAATTATAAGATAAGTGCAGCGTCATGGCGCGCAACTAGCGCCACCCCATATGTCGTGCACCATTTGCTAAATCATAGCTAAATACAGGCGCAATTAAGTTTCTAATGCGTAGACGTTCGCAAGTCATTTGTATAATCATTTGCGCCCACATTTATGGACTTGGTTACAACTCACAAGCAGCGTTTCGGAGAGAAATAGTTTTCAATGTATTTATTCAATTGTTACCGGGGGAAACATAGTTTATGCACATGCGAAGTAAACTTGTCTTTCCACTTTCCATATTAGAAGCGAATTTGCGAACACAAAATTGATTCGATTCATGTAATTTAAGCTAGAAAAGACACCTTCGTTGGGAGAAAAACACTGTGCATTGGTTTGATGTACTGATAAGTTCATCTAGACTTTAGACTTTTGCGCGAACAGGTGACAAATTCGATTAATATTCTAAGTAGGAGAGGCTTTTTTTAACTTATCTTACTGTTGGTTTTACAAGAAAATGTTTACCTTTATTGGAGGAATTTTTTAATCTTTATTGTTTATTAGAAAGCCTACGGGTAAAAAGTTATTGCACAAGATCTAATTAGTTTGTTAAGACGACTTTTCTCTTTTGTAAACCGAAAATGACATGTCATTATGGCTTCCATGAAATTGTTAATTATCTAGTACTTGAACACCGCACGTTAACGACATTAAGAGCTGGTTAATCTGTAATAAGCTTGATAATCATGGATAGTTTGCCAACACTTGAGAATAAGAGTTTTAAATCTAATTTCTTGCGTTCGTAATGTTTCACTTAAGCTCTTTAGGTGGCTCCCTCACGAAATTAACAATTGTTACGATAATTTTGCAATGTACTACAACACAGGAGCCTTAAGGGACCACTAAAGGTGATCAGTTATAAATTTTTTGTCAACCATCTGATGTTTTATGCCCAAGCAAATAGACCATGATCATGACCAACTGTAAGTTGTGCATATGTGACCAAATTTGAGATGTTTTATTAGCTAATATCTCATGTATTATCATGAAGAAGCTTCAAAACAACTCTTTCTTAATTATTACGGGTGGTGCACGTCTGTATGGTCACAATATTTCAACAGTCTATAGCTCGCAGGTCACTCAGACAACTTTATCTAATAGCTAGATTCTCACAAGTACTTGAAGAGAAATCTTCTAGAACTATGCAGTAATGAGATCTTGAGTTTTCGAAAAATTATTAAACGTTGGAGTCATTAGTAAACGTGGCCGTCTCTAGTTTAGCGACGATTAGAGTTCTGAAAACTGTGACTTTCCCTTGCAGCCGCTTTGCCCGCGCACGCAGGGCGTGCACTTTTAAAATGCACTGTCTTGTGAGCTGTTGTGAAAGAACGCGTTGCGTAGAAGACTAAATTTGAAGTCAACTAAAAAGAAAGATGTATCCATCATCACATTTGGAAAAAGCGTCTTAGAATTAGCAAGAAAATAAAGTTTCGTCTCGAAGCGCTGTAAAATGCGGAGAATATAGCCATACATGGTTTGCAAATTTTGTATATTTTTGTATTACAAGGCCAAAATTGATAGCTTTTTTTCAAAAAGCGGTATAAATTACGACTGTGCAATACAACACTATACAAAATATGAGAACTTAATTTGGACGGCTTTATGTCTTCACACTTTACGTGATTAACCAATCAAAAATTGCAAGTTGTAATCATTTTGTGGTACTCTGTCTAGCTGTGGCCAGATTTTTGTCCAGATCAAAACGTTTTCTATTATGCAATAGGTGGATTATTATATCCAGTGCATATCTAAAAATGTGCGCTCTTCTCGAGGGGGTAAATTCACTGCGATACGAATTAATCCTTGCTCTAGTTACATTGAAGTCATTTGATCGGCATAGCTGTGTAAGTTCGACATTTGAACAATGCTTGAAGAACATGGAAGAGTCGTGCTGATTTTCACACATGTAGGCAAATGGAAGACTCTCCAAAAATCTAATGGCTTTGAATAGGGGCATTGTGTCCACTAATTATGCTCGCAAGAAAGGTGAAGTAAGTAGGGCTAGGCCCTTGAGCGTAAAACTCATTTACATTGAAACAAATGTAAGATATAAGAGAGCGGAATCCGTTTCACTGAGTAGTTCCGTCTTAATACGTTCAGGTCGAGTACTTTCTGAGAGTAAATATTTCCTTATCACAAGCGTCAACACCCACTTGAGAGTATTTTATAGCTTCAAGTCTGATCTTACACACGATCTAAGGCTCCCACACAGAACTGTGTGATGCTCCGCAATTTTACCCACGTGTAATAGCAACCGTGTTTTGACTCAGACGCCCCTTGCGCACGAGGATCTTGAGCTTAATCGATTACCATTTACTCATTTACACAAAATACGCAACTTGTCTACTGTTTACAGCAAGTTTTAGCGCGGATCAATGATTTTATCTAAGCAATAATGTAGGGTATGTACTTGATATAAGCAATGCACGAGTCAATTTGTTTGAAAGTAAATATTGGATAGTCTCAGCTCTTGCGGTTACATTACATATCACTGTTTTCCTGTTTACTAGTTAGTACCAGACCACGCGCAATTTGAAGCTGGCGAGGTTTAAGATAGTTTTCAACAAACTGCGGCAGAGTTATTTAAACTGTATTTTGCGGGTTTGCGCATATGTGTGAAACGTAAGGATGAAGTTATGAGCACATTGTTACGGGGGAATATGATATTTTGCTTTTTTTTATTGATGCCGCTTACAAACTGTTTTGTCTTCGATCAGATTTTGAAGTCGAGATTGATTTGAAACGAGATACAACACTTTCGAAATCGGAAAAATAATGAGACTCGAATGAGTTTTGCGCATTTGATTTTGTTCGTTCGTTAGCATAAAGTGCGCGCGCGTCTGATCAAATGCGCCATTTGAGGAGCCAAACAAACGACCAGGGTTAGTATTTGCAAACTAAACAAGGCGAGATAGCGCGCACGCGAAGATATAAACAAAGTAAATACGCGGATCTTTACTGATCTATTATACTAACTTGCTTAGTGTAAGCCCAACGCAGCGGGATTAAAATCACTAGTTTTGACAAACCTCGAATTTTGTCGACTTTGAATTCCTTCGACGCGTTTCGTGTCGATATGAAGTGCTCAAGCAAACTTCCCAAAGACAAACCAAGACCACAAGCGCTCTTTGAAATGCTGCCATATCTTCTGCTAAGTTTCTTCAACTCTTGTCAATGCAAACTGCTCGCTGCTGTGGTTGGGTCGTTCTAATTTATACCCTGAGCGGTCGCCTGATTGTTGCTCTCGTCTTAAACAGCTTTAATTACATGTCATCAAGGAAAGGGCAGTAGGTCGTGTAAAACCAGTTTGAGGCCACCGTTTTATAGCGTTTATCCGTTCCACATTTGAAGCGCTGTTGACAGATGCCTTAAGATGAGTTAAACAGATAATCTTTTGCTCATCACACCGCCTGTTGTGTGGGTATGGCAGCAACAAAGAGCGCGATTTCTTAGCACATGCATGAGACACGTTTATTTACCTGCCATCGACTGCTAACACGTCCTGCTTATATATTTTGCTCTGTCTAGTGCTAGACGGCGATGTCACTTGTCAGGAAAAACATCTTGCCAGTTAATGGTTTAACATAACTGTCTGCCAAATTCTCTCGTTAGGCTATACTGAATGGCAATGCATCCCAACGCGCTGTACTTACATATATTTTACCGACTCTGTCTATCATGAAACTATTTTACTCAGTAGTAGAAAACTTTTGTCGTTCATACATGAAAAAATGGTGGCAAAGAAAGAATTACTTTTGCTTTTCACAGCGAATGTGTGACTTCTATACTCCGACGATATTGCCGTTACACTTTAATTATCGACTATTCTGTTTACAATATTTTTAGAAAGTACATCGATTCCGCTTTCCCTTAGTTTTACTTTTCCTCTATCGTAATTGATCGGTGATGTTTGATTCCATTGTCGGCGCTCAGTGATTTTGAGGAAATTCTGTTGTCTGTTCAAAATTTATATTTTCTTGAAAATTTCTCTATCGCTGTCATTTGTGCCGGACAATGGATTGGAGGGCACTTCAGTGTGGGATAATCTGCAGACTTTCTGCAAAGACAGTTCGCTGTAGATTGATGCCGAAATGCGCAATTATCATGCCTTTAATTATATTTTTGGCAATTTGCCTCAAGCTCTGATGGTATAGTACCACACAAAAACTAGTCGAGTCACGGCGTGTCCAAAGCCATATTCCCATGGTACTCAACATTTGAAAAGTGATGACTAAGTCTTTTCAAGTACACAAGGTTTAATTACTTGAGAGACACTATTAATTTATTTACAAACTGTTTAGACCACAACAAACGACCGGGCAGGAAGACAATACTTCACAACTACGCAGACTGAAATTTTATACCATCAAAATCCACTGTACTCTATCTATCATGAATGCTAATGGTGGGTTTCAGTCAGATTATACGGTTTTTATTAAGTACTGAATTCGAATTTAGCTTAGGGTGGCGACTACATTGAGTAGTAGAAATTTAGACTAAGTGGTTCGGTTTTTGAATGTTCATTCACATGTGAAATTACCGTTGCATGAATGAAATTTGAAAATCTACTTTTGATTCGATATTTATCATAATACGGATAAAATAGTCATTTCTATTTACAAGTTGCCACATGCAAGAAATTCTGAAAATTGAACTTTAAAAAACCCCAAATATGATCAGGTTTTGCTTTTTCTTTGCTTTACAGAATAAAAAATCTGAATTTAGGCAGCCGCTTCATCAAAACGTGACTAGAAAAGTCGAACGTGCAATGATACTCAATATGTGAATTGTGAAACCAAAATTTATCTCATCAGGAGATTCCTATCCCAAAATCCAGGAAGTGGAGTTTTGTGTGGTATAAAATTTCTGTCTCTTGGTTACGTTCGTATTATGAAGTGTTTTTTCCTGCTTTTTTGGTGTATGTTACATTCATTATAAGGTAGTTGTGATCCAAATTCTCAAGTCAACCCTATTCACCATGATAACGAAAAGTGTATCCGCATATTACGGCATATTTCGAACTAATTAGCTGACTAATTCACTCATTAGACCGTAGCCAACTAACCAATTATAACTACTTGCGTAACTAACTTTGCTACTAACTGATCTACTAATATTCGTATTTGCTATACAGAGTGACTATAAATTGTAATTTCCACTTTTGGGTTAGGGTTAGGTTGCTGCTTTAATTTGGGACTGGGCTTTGCAAATAGGGCGAGTTGTAAGATAATACTTGCAGCACCATGGGCGGATTAAATGTTTAGGGGGGAGGGGTGTGCTGAACTCGAGGGCCATTTCACTCTAAAAATCTCGGACACACTGCAGAAAAGCGCAGACTGCGAGAGTCCCTGAAAAATCCGAAAAATCCAGGAAAATTCTTGAAAATTCTAAAAAGTCCAGGAAAATATGAACAATATCGCAAACGTCCAAAGAAAATCTAAAGAATCCAGCAATCTGTAAGGAAAAATCCCGGAGAAAATTCAAAAAAATTCGGAGAAAACTCCAAAACTTTACTGGGAAATGCATTTTGTTTGGAGTGCAACTCCAATCGGCTTGACTGAGCCTACGGCAAGGTGCTGCGAAAAATGTTTACACTTTTGAAGTAATACCGAGGAATCTGACTTTCACGATTACAATTCGCTACCTACCGGTCACAAATCTTTGCAATTCGAGCTTTTTAGTATTTTAATTAATTCTCTTTGCTCTGCGTGGAACTCGATGTGTTTGTCCGCATCTGAATGCGGACAAAAAGATAGAACACAGATTTTAGGCAAATCTCCAAACCGTGTCTCCAAGTATGACCGTTTACCCCGTGCCGCAGAAGTTTGCAAAAAGATGAACAAAAAATGATGGCCTCCAAACCATTTCAGATCCGGAACTTGCATACACAAACCAGATAAGCATATAATTGCGTGTGGACTTTGGCCATCCACCTACAAAAATCATACCTCCAACAGTAATGGAAACTGCAAGGGGCTATTGCACTAAAACGCACTTAATGACTTAATTGCATCTATTCTAAATATATATGCCAACTTGCGAAGTATTACTCCCAGTTTTGCTTTTCTTGTAAACCTAGCGAGTATATAAATAGAATTCTTACTAATGAGCTATCACTATTGTGCTTTGACGAGATAAGTTGGGTGTCAAGCTTGTTTACTGTGAAACATTAGCACAAAAATAGACCTCGAATTTATTCTAGTTGTGTTTTGTATAAATGGGAACGATATGACGGATATCCGATTATTAATCGAAGTGCATAACATGGTAATCTTTAGAAATAATCCTTTCTCACTATGATAAGGTTGTGATAAGGCTAATCAGTAAATATAGCTGGTCAAAAAAACACCCCTCCCTTCCCGGAATTATAGTCAAGTTTGCGGGCTACACGCGTTCACGTGTTCGCTTTGGGTGCACAGGTCAAGTACAGTACTTTAATCAAACAGAAATTTGAAACTGTATTCATTGTGCCGAAGCAGAGTGCACAGTGGAAAAGATGGAGCGAAGAGCGCAGAGTACGGATTACGAAGTGCCGCGGTTCAAACAGAGAGCTGATTTTAGCAAGACTCAGTGCTTTCTACCGTACCACATCTGTCGAAAGAGGGTTCGTGGGCATTCAGCGTTTGATGTAATAAGATATCTTCACTGCGCAAATACGCGAGGCCTTTGGCAAAATCTCTAGCAATCTTCCCATGCAGTTTATCGTTAAAGTTTTGATATCTATCAACTCTTTCAATTTAGCCCTAAAAATCGCTCAGATTACTGACAGCTGTAGAAGTTCCGAATATTAAAAAATCAAACTTTTTATGTGCCGAACCTTATGCAAATGAGATAAAACATCGCTCTTCTCATGTGACGAACCTAGGCCTAACATTAGGGCAATGGTGCTTCGCAAAATGCTATGAATATTCTTTATTTTCAAGGTCGTTAAAATCAAACGAAGGTAACTTCAAAGATATCCTGTACGGTATAGCGCCAAGAGTTGGTAAAAAAAGCCATTCAAATCAAACCGCCATCAGATTCGCCCTTATCCTACCTGTTACCACTTTGGACAGGTGTTATGGCTAAACAACGCTTGAAATTTGAGAACTTGCTAAAATCGATAGCTGAATACGATAGCTGAATGCACACGAACGCTTTTTAGACACAATGCGAGTTTTCTACGGAGTTCCTGGGTATTGAAGAAAACACCGAGTCTTGCTAGAATCAATTTCAATTTGAACCCTGACATTCCGTAGGTCGTCCTACGCGCTCCGTCTTTCTACCATGCCCGTGGATGCCCTTTCTACCCTTCTAGCATGCCCGAGGATGAACAGGGAATATGGGTGATAAAAATACTAATGTTGTCATTAAGTTAATGTATTAGTTATAATGTTCAGGAAAATTTATTAGCTAAAGCCTGAGATCACAGATGATCACAGCGTTAAATTTTGTCTTGCGAGCTTTTTCGTGAGTGAAAGGACAAACTAGCCCTTTAATCGCAGTGATTATAGTGAATTAAACTTAAAGGGGATGGTCTCAAAGCTTGGCAAACTTCAAACAACCAGGAATATGATGACTGTGATCTAAGAACGTGCGAATAATCATCGTTAAGGCGGTTTTCCACTACGCGAATTTGTTCGAGCGAAAAATAAATCTAGCGACATGATTGGCTTCCTTTGGACTTTTTCGCGGGGAATTGTTTTGCTAGCCAATCACGTTTGCTAGATTTATTTTTCGCTCAAAAATTCCGCCTAGTGGAACACGGGCCTTCATTAAAATGAGAGGGTCTGGGAAACTTCATCAAAGTTTTTCAGTCACGCCAGTCTTCGTCCTTTCAGTTCAGTTTGCGTAATGGCCAAAAGCGTTGAATTCGATTCGATTGAGAAAATCATAAACCCAAAACCTAAAAGGATTTGTACTTCCTGTATTTCATCCAGTTTAAATCACACTTATATAACTCATACTCCTGGCTCCTGGAAATTTACCACACTTCCCGACCATCTCCTTCCTCCGACCATAAATTCAGACCACATAGTCAGGCCATTGATGAAATATTGACGTGCATGCAGTATCGTGTTGATAATACTTTATCACTCTCTAGTATTCGTGAAAATTTTGTATGGATATGGAGGATTATGTAATATTCCAACTTTAAGCCTAAGCTCTTTACCCGTAGCTCTAGTGTTTATTAAAAGGAAATCCGAACGGATTATCTTACTGTTTGTTTAAATTTCTATCTTGATAGGATGTCCTGCCTAAATTGATGATAATACAGGGAAGAGGTACGTCAGAATGAATGAAGTGTTTGGCCATTTGTCATGGTGAGTGCTTTCTCATTTTTCTATGAAAACACAAGAAGTCCGGTGTAACTTTAGTTGATGGTATATATCCCGGATACAAAACGGGCACGAATTCAGTATATCAGCTTGTGTCTTGTGAATAAGTTTCTTTACGCTGAAACAGTTTGAAACCAGACTATGCTTTGAAATCTTCAATTTCATAAATTTTTCAAACGTTCTTCAGTGAAATGTAAGTAAATTGAAATATAGTCGCTGAAAGAAGATAGTTTGGAAGTGCTCGTAAAGGCCTGGGTTGCAAGGTCGCTTAATCGGTGGATGGTCAAATTTGGAAGTAGCCTTATAAAAGCAAGCAATTCAAACTTATCTTCATTTCTTGTTGCGTTTTTCATCACTTGCAAACCTACAACATGTATCTAATAATGATTTCCTTCCTTTTACACAACTACTATTAAATAGGATACAAAACTATAAGAAACATCTTTCCTAGGCATACAATATAGAAACAGGTGAGTTCTTCCTAAAGCACTGGAGAAACTTGAAGAGAATTAACATCAATTTTTCATGATAACTGCAAATTGACCACCACTGCGATCGTCCAAATATGTCAAGTGAAACCCAGCTATAGGACTTAATCCGACAGAACGATTAAGCATAGTTCACACGAAGAACTTATTAAACAACTAGAACATTTTATAATGCGTAGAAGAGCATACGAAAATCATTAACGTCAAACAGATCCGTATCGTGTAGACACGGAAAAACAACATTCTAGGCGTGTCCCTGATAATAATCCGCAAAGCAGATGTGTCAGCATCTCCTTAATGAATATTACAGCAGGTCATCTTCATTTGTAAGGTGAAGACTTTAACAGATTGTTTACAATTATTTGCAAGTCTATGTGAACATTTAGCGTTTTCACATGGCGTTTTCGTGTCTAATTGAGGGGATTTATGTCATTACGTGGGACGATTGTACGTAGACTATTTAGCGCGATTTACACTACGCATTTCAACCCAAGGTTACTTTTTTGAAGTGCAAACGCGTCTAACCCACGTTCGACCCGAGCTAGTTGAAGTCTTACTTCAGAGGTGGGCTCTAGCGTGGCTCGACTCTGAAGTAGACAGATTTACTCTTCAAAAAATGTTAACTTAGGTTTTGGGATTTCGAGAAGTTTGACATTTCTGTTGCATTTTGGGATAGTTAGAGATTTTCAAAGATTTTTGTGACTTTTTCAAAAATCTTATAATTTCATTCGTTTCAGGATATCTTCAAAAAGATGCTTCATTGTATTCCCAAACACGTGTAGAATATAATCTAGTTTATACTTCGTAGTAAAATTGTTTCCTAACCGGGAAAAAAACTGTTTACTTCAGGGCACGGGCACAACAAAAAATAATTCTAATTTCCGTTGGTTGATATGCGTCAGTAGCGCCATAGTTGTTTTGACCGTTTCGAAATTAAGTAAATTTAATCAGACGCAACTTTTACGAAGCCAAAAGACTGCAATGTCCTTTTGTGTCTGCTAAACTGTGGGTGGTGAAATGTACTTTTCTGACGCAGTCAGACTCAGCAAACTTTCAAGTGTTTATTGTCTTCTCGTTTCCATTTCTTCCGCTTGTATAATTCAATCGTGAAACACATTTTTTGGCAGTTATGTGAAAAAATGTTGAACCTCTCTCCTTTTCACTTCTGGATTTTTATTACATGGGCCTTTGTACTTCTGTAGTTCGTCTGTGTAGTTGTTTGAACTTTCGTGAAATGTAACTTTCGGGATTATGCTAAGTCAATTTGCATTCACTTCCTCCGTTTTACTGCATTATGGAGAGCATCAGGTTAAACGCAAACGCTTTCACCTGTCTTCCCATATGCAGGGACACCTCGGGTGACCGTCGTATGAGCACAAATTTCCTCAAGGGACATTCAGGCCAAATGTTGAAGCAAACTCATCGCCAGCTAGTAACCAGTTTGAAAAAAACCCATTCTCTGTCAGTGAAGATTTTTAAAGAACCGTAGAGGTAGTTGCTGCTTCTGCAACCTAACAGTCTAGTTTAAATCTTTTCGCGTTTTGCCATACATACCCTCTGGGAAGTTCAGCATGCCAAAGTTAAGTGAAAGTACCGCCAGTTATATAACCAGTCGGAAATTAGAGAATTCTTTATGATGAGTGGAAAAGTTTTTGATCGGACAAGGAAATTATTGTTTCGTTTGAAATCAAACAGTTTAACTGAAGTCTCTTTACAGCTGTTGCGTCCTGTGTAGGAACGATATGGGGCCTGGAACGTATTGCTTTTTCTTTTTATCAAACATAAGTTAGTGATTAAATGTACCTAAAGGGCGAGTACTCGTGACATAAAGAACCCCGAGGTGGTCAGGTTGTGATCATTAAAGTTACTAACTACACGAGTACACATTGTTGTAAAATCCGACAGAGACCTTGAATGTTGCTGATTTCGACTAAATAGCTGAAATGAATTTTTCGACTAAAATTTTAAACAAAATTTAATCAGATTACATCTGCGTTCACACGATCATGACGAGAATAATATCTGTGAAGTCAAGTGTGTTACATGAAGTACTCATCGTCACGACAAGTAATTACCATTCACGTGCACTTGAGTTATTTCAACATGAAAATGAAACTTTGATAATTCGTGAGTAAATCTCGAACGATGTAATATATGCGCTCTGCGTATTGCGATATACAGCATTTCGACCTCTGGATGTTTTTTCACAAAATTTTAGATGTTTGGTTACAATTCGCGTCAAATGTTTCAACACTTCAGCCCTATGTTTTCATAATGTATTGCACAATGAATGTAACCACTAACTAGTGTAATTTAGCGAAGAGTTACAATTCATGGTCCAAAGTTTTCACACGGCCCAAGTCTAGTTTTTTCACCACATGTTATCGCTCTTGGTTTCGTCAAATGGATGCAATGTGGCAAAAACGGTAACATTTTACAGCGTTTCAGCTTTCTAGTCTGGTGTCTTTCACCACTTCAAGTACATGGTAATTTCTTCACAAAAATTTAATTAAAAGTTCGCGTGACTTTGCCATGATGTTTTTCCTGTCAATCTACTGTTCCGTGCACAATGTTTCCAGGATTCTATCATCACTTTAATTAATCACGCACTTCGCGATTTCTTCTGCTGTTGGGCGATAATCTGTTAAAAAAAATCGATTGATTACACCGTACAAGATCGCTTAATGATTTATAACAATCGTAAAGGGTAATTTGCCGTTTTGCACTTGATGAAGGTCCAAAGAAATGAGTGAATAAAGACTGTGTTTCATAAGGGGAAATTTTCAACTTTTTTCTGGCTAAATTAAGGCTGCTTTCCAGTTACGCGTTTTTGACACGCACGTAAACGCACGTAAAAGTTAAGAATGTAGTAAAACCTATCTTATCAACAATGGCAAGAAGAAACGTCTAGAATTTCGAATTCTAAATCTACACGGGTCTACTTGTTCTTGTATTTCTAAAAACTATAAAAGATTTAAACTGTTACGTGCGCGTACGTGCGCGTCAAACACGCGTAACTACAAAAAAAACCAGAACAAATTTGAAATCGCTTTTAACTTCGCGAAGCGGTTCTAAGTACGAAGTTTTATTACTATGATTTTTTGGGTACTTGATGCAAAATAATCGAAAACATCCTGAAAGTTTGCCAACAGGTGTAAACTGGCTTGCGCACGAAATTTCAATGCTCAAAGTTATTTTGAGTTAGTGGGTGGAAATTTGTTTGGATGTTGCATTGCTGTTCAACATTTCAGAAAATTTGCTCAAGTCCACGCTACGTAGGCAGCGTTCACACGGGACCAGTTCCGCACAGTTACGACTTATATTTCAACCACTTGCAGGCGAGTTTAGCTCTTAAAACAACAATGGTAGAACAGGATTAAACAAGAACAGTATGTCTAAGAAGTTTCAAAAGTAAACACGGCCGGAAGTGGTAGAACTCAATGCTGTGACTTTGCAAAACCGGTCCTGTGTGAACAGGGCCTGTAGTTAAAGACTTTGTCAAATTTGTTCAGTGTTTTTATGCACCCTGTGTACAGACTGGAACTAATAACTATACCTACAAAGCCCTGCGATTCGATGAAGCCAAGTTGAGGCTCAAAAAAAGCGGGAACCGCGCAACAAATATTCAGTTTCAAAAGGACTCGGGCGAGTCACGAGGAGTGGGGATAAAAAGCCTGTGTTTGAGCGAACAAAGGCAAGAAAAATACAATTTTTTGGTGAAAAATTCACTATGAAAAACTGAAACCTGGCTTTCTGGATACTTTTAAATGTTTTACATCGAATACCAGAGAAAATCGCTGCGTTTTCACTTGTATTTTCGAGAAATTTCACAAGTTTGAAGGTGCCGAAGAAAAGTTCGCTCTTCTGGGCTGAAAGGTATAACTCTTAAATGCCTCAGATTTTTTCAACGCATGGTTTTTCACATCAGGTATAGCTGCATACTTTACGTCTTTCATGTTTCCAAGAGCACAGTTGTTTGGCCACTAAGAACTTTTTAATTCACGTTTGCTTGGCTCCTTACCTAAAATGGCGGCATTCATTTTCCTTCAAGAATTCCAAGATGGCGGCCACGTTCTTGTTCAAGTATCATAGACATCACTGAAAAATTGTCTATTGTCATTATTTTACTTTTGTTTTATTCTGTTTGTTTGATCCACCGTTGTTAGGAGTACATCAGTTTTTAAAAATTAATTTGCTATAAACACAAGTGCAAATTTGTCAGTGACTGTACCAATCAAAGGAAATTCGTCTAGTAGTTAACAACCCTTGTAAAAAATTTCCATTGTAACAATTTTCAAAGGAAATTTACCTGTACTGCTCCTAAGCAATTCTTGACAGGGATCTTTTGCTTTGTTTATGGAAACACAAAACATAACAGGACGAACCGCTGTACCTTAGCTTTTAAATTATCTACATTGAACGTATGATGCTTGCACACGACCGAATGTCATTGCTTTGGCTACCTAAAATTTCCTCAACTCTGCATCCGTAGTCAATCAGACGTCAGGCAATTCTTGAACCGAAATATTTAACAATTTCACCTCTTGTGAAATCCAGCAATAATTCACGAAGAAGAGTCAATATAAATAAACGGTTAATGCACATTTCTGCTGATCTGCGCAAACTTCTTCTTCAATTCTCATCTCAAATTCAACCTTCTTTCAAATTGCATGTTTGCAAATCAATAGTTCTACCAAGATGTATATAAATTCACAATGCATTGTTTAACAGTTTGCTGCATTGGTACTTGAAAACGCACGCCTTTCGACTTACGCGTTTTTTGAAACGACCGTAAAATTCGTCAAAGTTTTTTAAAAAGTACGAACAAACAGAGACAAATAATGACTTAAAACTGCCCTACAATTAAACTGTTAAACTTTAACGTGTTAACTGGAAAGTAGCCTTACTTAGAATATCGAAAAGAACGATGCATACGATAAAAATTCACAAAATAAATTTCGAACGATCTTTAATAAGGAAGCATCAACTATTATGAAGAAAATTTCAACTATAACATAAATCTATGGCTTTACCGCTGTCTCTAAACTAAACTAGTCTTAAAATCTCATCTTAAGAAATGCATGCGTTCTTCGTAAAGGCTTTATTAAAGTAGTTCCATGAAAAAAGCGTTAACTTCGCCATAGCTGATGGAACTAAGCGAGGAGGAGCAGACGTGCAAATACGGCAGAAAAGAGCAAAGCAAACGAAGCAAAAACAGGTTGTGCGGCATCACGAGGCCCTTCGCGCGGGGTCAGTGCTTTGTAATGGTCGCCATAACTACCGACGTAGGTCGTGACAGTTTTCCCTGTGTATTTTTGAAGAGATTCGGCGGAGCTAGAAACGAGACCACTTTTTACCAGATCAGCAAACACAGCACCATCCAAAAGCTTCTGGTATTCTTCGACCGTTTTGTCGGACACGTCCATGTTTGCTACCACTGCCGCAGCCGGGCGCTTGTCAATATTGCAATTCTTAAAATCGCTGAGAGCTGCAGTAAAGAAAATAATACCAATGTTAGTCTAATACTATTTGCGCATGATATGCAGGGTGCATTAGAAAAACTCAGCAACTGCACCAACTGTTTCCAAACTCGGACACTCGGACACTCGGACACTCTGTTTTTTTGCCTCCGTCTGTCCGTCAGTCAGTCTGTCTGTGCACTTCGCTAGCTGGCTGTCTTTGACAGCATGTCTTGTTATAAGCAATATATCCTACGAAATAATGAATGGGTTTTGTACGAAAGTGTACGAACGTAGTAGTGGGCATATGTAAAAGACTATTTGAATTTGGCTGAGATTGCTGCAAAGTCTGCACATCATCAGAGACTAAGAGCAATCTTTAAAAATTTTATATTTTTGCAAAATATACACAAGTACACAAATAGATGCGTAATCCTGCATGGCAAGCTCCATATTTTGTTCACAAACACACGTGGTTGAACCGGAAATGCCGTTTTTGAGTTAGAAATATTTGGGCAACAGTCCTACATGACTACGGGTCTGGCTGACTTCTTCTGAACCATCCTTTCTTCACAGGCTGAGTAACCTCAAGCTCCTCCCCCCCCCCCCTTCCCAAATTGTTCGTTCATGTTTCATTAAGGGGCTGTTTACATGAACCGGGCTAGCCCGGCTAATTAAGCGGGCTGAGTTTTGTCACGAAAATATTTCCCGGTTATTAACCGAGTATTTAAATAAACTTTGCAGCAAGTTTATGCCTAGTACATTCTGAATGTTGTTTCCAATCTTA